>CAUYLG010048767.1:0-76186 GCA_963573385.1 Cacajao melanocephalus
TCAGCCTCCCAAGTAGCTGGGACTACAGGCATGTGCCACCATGCCCAGCTAATTTTTGTATTTTTAGTAGAGATGGGGTTTTGCCGTGTTGGGCAGGCTGGTCGTGAACTCCTGACCTCAGATGATCTGCCCACCTTGGCCTCCCAAAGTGCTGGGATTACAGGTGTGAGCCACAAAGCCTGACCAAGAACCATGGTTTTCTAACCATGGCTGTACAGTAGTCACTTAGAGAAAGAAGCTTTAAAAACAGAACAAACATAAACCAATGTCCAAGATTCAGATTAGAAGAGGGGTCCAGAGAAGCTGGCCAACCAAGTTGGGAAGCTCTGAGTTCTCTTCTCCTGGGCCCCGTGACCCTTAGTGTATTCAGTAGGAGGGTGGTGATGGCTGCAGGCAGTGGTCATGTCCCCTGTGACATTTTGGCTTCATCATTACTAAACTGGCCAACAGGTCAGAATGCAAGTTTTGATTATCTTTTATTGGACGCTGAGGTTTGAAAGGACAAAATGAGATATTTTGAAAGTATACATTTGACCATTTTTTCTACATTTGACCATTTTTTCTAGTTATAGATATCATCATTGTTCGTAGGAGAAAACTTGGAAACACACGAAGAGAAAGTTAAATTCATGCCCATTATATCACCCCACCCCATGCTAATCACTTAGTAAATGTTCAGCCCAATTTTTAATGGCTGCATGTTCCTCCACAGGATGGATATACAATAATTTAGTTGGCCAGGTGCAGTGCCTTTGGGTTGTTTCCAGTTTTTGCATTAAAAATGGTAACATCTTTGTACAAGTATCTTTCCACCTGTCTTTGATTACCTTCTAAATAAAATGTCCAGACTTGAAATTGCTGAGTGAAAAAATTGCATCTATTATGGCTCTTAAGAGCTATTGCCAAATTGCCCCACAGGAAGGATATATCAGGGTAAACCCCTACAAGTGCAGGCTTTCTCACCCCCTCACCAGTGTTAGGTATTAATACTCTCAGTAATCTTTAAATAAACTGCTTCAGCTTCTATCTCACCTTTGCTTCCTTCATTTCCAATCAACATTTATCGATGACTACCATGTTTCCTGGGCAGTCCTCAGCCTTAGAGACATACAGATAAATACAATTTAGTTTCTACCTTGTGAAAACCCAAATAAAAGGATGCAGTGCAAAAAAAAAAAAATACTAGAATAGAAGGATAAATACAAGGACAGGGAGACAACAGCAGGAGTAACTCACCTTCCCCAGGGGAGCCCACTGAAGTCTTGAGTTGGGGCTTAAAGAGTGTGTAGGAATCACACAGGCAAAAATGAGAGAAGCTCTTTCTTTACCTGGATTCTCCTGTCCTAGAACATAAAGACACATGTCATTTTTGGTGAATGATGACAAGTTCAGCATGGGTAGCATTGGAGTGTTAACAGGAAATAGTTGGCCAACTTAAAAAGGGTGATTGAAACTCTTAAAAATGGTTAAAAGCGTACATTCTATGTATATTTTACTTTAATTTTCTTAAAGAACATAGGCTCTATTCCACCTTTAGGGAAGGAAGCATAGCTCTGTTTCTTTTCTTTTCTTCTTCTTTTTTTAAAAAATAGAGACAGGGTCTCACTATGTTGTCCAGACTAGCCTTGAACTCCTGGGCACAAGTAATCCTCCTGCCTTGGCCTCCCAAAGTGCTGGGACTACAGGCATGAGCCACCACATCTAGCCTCCCTATTTGTTAAAAATGGGCTACACATAGTGGCTGCCTTCCAGAGAGTGCAGTATGGAAAGAGAAGGGGAAAAAAAGTAATTTTACAGTATACAACTTGACAGATACTCCCTTGGCCAGATGATCAAGGTCAGCATCACCAGTGGTAAATCATGTGACATCATATTCTCTTGATGCATATCAAAATTATGTATTCTTGTTACATGTTGAGGGAAATCCTGCAAAATACCTGACTGGTACTCTTCAAAACTGTCAAGGTCATTAAAAACAAGGAAATTCTGAGACGCTATCACAACTCAAGAGGAGCCTAAGGAGGCATGACTAAATGTTATGTAGTATCCTGGATGAGGTCATGGAACAGAAAAAGAGACGTTAGGTAAAAAATAAGGAAGTGTGTGTAAAGTATGGACTTTAGTTAATAATAATATCTCAATATTGTAACAGATGTATCATACCAACATAAGATGTTAATCATAGGGGTAACTGGCTACAGAGTATAAGGAAGGCTGTGAGTATATGGGAATTGTGTATTATCTTTTCAATCTTTTTATAAATATAAAAATAGTCTATTTAGTCCAGTCATGGTGGCTCACTTGAGGTCAGGAGGTGTAATCCCAGCACTTTTGGGAGGCCAAGACGGGAGGATAACTTGAGGTCAGGAGTTCAAGACCAGCCTGGCCAACATGCTGAAACCCCGCCTCTACCAAAAAATATAAAAATTAGCCAGGTGTGATGGTTCACACCTAATATCCCAGTTACTCAGGAGGCTGAGGCATGAGAATTGCTTAAACCAGGGAGAGGGAGGTTGCAATGAGCCGAGATCATGCCACTGCACTCCAATCTAGGTGACAGAGAGAGACCCTGCCCCACCTGCAAAGTCTATTTAAAAATGTTACAAGGTGGGGGTAACTGAAGGACCATTTACAAAGATGTGGACAGGGTTGGAAGAAAACCAACTTGGGAGGATGAAGCATCTTGGAGCAAGCAACTTCAGCCTAAAAAAGCAAGAACAGGGAATAGGGTTCTGGTAACCCCAGACCCACTGAGAGCTTAGATGGCAGAAGGGAATCACTGACCAGAGCTGAGGCCTTTAGTAAAGAAAGGCAGCCACAGCCAGGAAGGAGGAAGTTGTGGGGAGGGAAGGGGATCAAATCTCAAGCTCATTCTCTATATGCCCTCTTCCTTGTATCCTACCAGTGCCCCCCTTTAACCAAATTTAGTCTACAGTCATGGAGCTTGGGAACTGACTGAAGAAGTTCATCAAGGTCAGCCTCCCTGGAGAAAGGCAGAGAGTGGACTAGAGAGGAGAAATGAAATCCATCCAGTGTAGATTGCATAAAGAAATTGGTGTGATAATGCAGCTGCAGTTTGGGGCTGCAGCCAGAGTTTTAGGCTGAAGCCTTAATGTGGCTTACTGCAGAATTTGGACTTTATCCTATAGACAAGAAGACAGCAGTCAGTTTCATCCTGTGTGGCAAATCAGAATTGGCAACTCGGAGCACTGTGTTAAGAGGGATCTCAGGGTGTCTCTGTGCAGGACTGATGGGGGTGCCTGTGTGAGTATGGAGGGAGCCCAGTAGTGAAGACGTTAGATTCAAGCAGCAACAAATACAGGACTCACATGCAATCAAACTTTAATGTCTGTTTTGGGTTCTTCATGGCACTCCTATTGTCATTCTCACTCACAGATGCCTTAGGAGGAAAAAGCACAAATGGTTTCTTAAGGCAGAGGTTGCTCTGTTTTGAATCATAGGATCCCATCATTATGACTACAAGTTGATTGTGTCAGGGATCAGCCCTGGAGTGAAAGGCAGCCTGCTATAGGCTGGCCAGCATTTTATGACACGGCTTGGCATGGGGACTTCATCCAGTTAAGATCATGCATATTATATAGTAACTGACAGACACAATCAAATTGCTCCCTGGTGAGTCTGAACGGAAGACCCAGACACAGAGGCATAAATGATAGAGTTCTGACAAACCTCAGAGAAAAGAGGTAGGTTGTAAAGAAACAGAAGCTTCAAGACACAGGAAACAATAGGAATTCAGAAGCCAGAGGTGGATAGGGGAATGAAAAGTCTGTAGAAAAGATAAGCAGAAGAAAAATTTCTGAGTGGAAAAAGAAGCTAAGGCTTGAGTATGGCAGACTCCACTGAACATGAGAAGCTAGAGGAACGATTGTGTTTCCGGATAGAATGGCTCAGAGAAAATCTTAGGAAGGAAGCTGGCTGTGTGGCTGCTGCAGTTTTCTTAGTTCTATTTATTTATTTATTTTTATTTATTTTACTTTAAGTTCTGGGGTACATGTGCAGATCATGCAGGTTTGTTACATAAATAAACACGTGCCATGGTAGTGGTTTGCTGCATCCATCACCCCGTCATCTACATTAGGTATTTCTCCTAATGCTGTCCTTCCCCAATCCCCCCACCCCCTGCTATTCTTCCCCTAGCCCCCCATCCCCAGGCCCCATTGTGTGATGTTCCCCTCCCTGTGTCCGTGTGTTCTCATTGTCCAACACCCACTTATGAGTGAGAACATGTGGTGTTTGGTTTTCTGTTCTTGTGTCAGTTTGCTGAGAATGATGGTTTCTAGCTTCATCCATGTCCCTGCAAAGTTTTCTCAGTTCTTGAGAAATTATATGAAAACCCCTCTCCGTGGAGGAAGCCGGTGGGGATCTCCCAGTGCAACCAGAATGTGCTGGTCCCTTTGAAGGATTTCCACATAATTGCAAGTAGGTCATTATTTCTCTCACTGTAGTTGGGAATGGTGGCTGGTGAAGAAGAACAATGGGGAGAGGAAGTTAGATCCCTCTGCTCACCTGTGTACCCTCAGGGCCTGACATGCCCGGAGCAGGCAGGTACTTAATCCTACCTGGTGAATGGAAGCTTGAAGGGTGTGCTAAATTCACCCTTTTCTGACTTGGCAGAAATATGATCACCTGTCCTTTCCTCTCACAACAGAGGTAACTTATCCCTGGACACTTGGCCTGGCTGAGTCTTCTTGTAGCTTGATGATTTTTTTTTCTTTCCAGTGTTGGCTCCTTCCTTTTTATCCAGGAAACTGATAGAGGGTTTTGATTAATAAATAACTTTTTAATTGCTTTGCTTCCTTCTGATGACAGGAGATACTGCTAAAAAGTTAGTTAATGGTGAAATATCTGACAAGTTTAAAAATGTGTTTCAATAACGATGTTTTAGGAAGTCTGTGGACAGCGGGCCTAGTGTGATTTTAACTTTTTTGACTTCTAATTAAGATGTCAAGACATTTGCATTTTTTAAAAAGCACTTTCACTTCCTCTTATACAGTTTTTGTTAATGATTAAGTCCTCTGTGGTCTCGATAAGAATTATGTCCTGAAGAAAGGCATTCTTGCATTTTATCCAGCAGGAGATTTTCTTATGAGAAAACACTGTCACGGTTTCCAGGCAACGCATCGAGAGTGTTCCTGTCTATATTAGGAATCTATGAAAATGCTAAAATTTGGGGCATCCACGGGTCTTTATTATTCTTCTCATCTGGTGAGATACATTCCATATACTGCGAAAGTGAAATATTGAAAAATCAAGGCCAGACTGTGACTTGCATTTTTTGATTAATTTTTGAATTTATAAGTGACACATAATAATTGCACATGTTTATCGGGCACAGGGCAATGTCTCAGTGCATAGGTGTGTGAACTCATGTTTTTTGTCTCCCTCAATCTTGCTACAAGCACACAGTATGAACTAATTGGTGAAGTGTTTCAGAAACAAACAAAAAAGTCCCTGAGGCTTTGGGCCAGCGTGGATGAAAAGGGAGGACACCAACCACCTAAGATCTTGAGGGCAAGGCTTGGGAGTCTTGCAAAAGGGGGCAATGGTTTCCTTCAACCATTTTAAATACTGCTCCCTCCTCCCCCAACTGCTCATTGACAGTGCTATACCTCTATTGTTTAATTAAAAAACAAAACGCCCCATTCATTGTTACTTTGTTAATAACATTTATTTGGTAAATGCCTTCATAAGAAATGCCCTTTCTGTCATCTCTGGGTATGTTTTGATTTCTCCAAATGGCAAAAACTTTGTTTCCATAGAATTTTATGAAAAACTGCCCATCAAAGCAAAGATTCCTGTGGCTAGGAGAAAGAGGTGTGGTGGCGAATACACAGGCTCCTGGGGTAATGTGATGGCAGTTAAAAAAGACCAGGCCTTAACTGGTGGAGAAAGGGCTTAGGTGAAAGATAATGAAAGGGTAGCTGTGAAATACAACATCAAGTATTTTGTTTAAAGCTTGACAAATGGATGGAGGCTCTGTTGGAAGTTGGTTTGTGTATTAATCAGGGTACTCTAGAGGGGCAGACCTAATGGAATGGATATATGTGTATATATAGAGGGAAGTTGATTTAGTATTAACTCACATGATCACAAGGTCCCACAATAGGCCATCTGCAGGCTGAAGAGCAAGGAGAGCCAGTATGATTTCCAGAACTGAAGAACTTGGAGTCTAGTGTTCAAGGGCAGGAAGCATCCAGCATGGGAGAAAGATGTAGGCTGGGAGGCTAGGCCAGTCTCTTTTTTTTACATTTTTCTGCCTTCTTGTATTCTAGCTGAGCTGGCAGCTGATTAGATTGTACCTACCCAGATTAAGGGTGGGTCTGCCTTTCGCAGCCCACTGACTCAAATGTTGATATTCTTTGGCAACACCCTCACAGATACACCTAGGATCAATACTTTGTGTCCTTCAACCCAATCAAGTTGACACTTAGTATTAGCCATCACAAGTCCACCCTTTGCCAACTTGAACCCATACAAATCCCCTGAGATTGTACATAATCTTCATATAAAGACAGTAATAAGGTCATAATTAAGCCTAAAGTAAGACAACTATCCTTCAAACAACAGGAAACTCACCAATCCCCAACACAAATACTATTACATAAAGTTGACAATACTTAAATGCTGATGTGAAGTCCATAAATCTTATGTCACATAGTAAAGGAGCAAGGAAATAAAGATATTTTCTTACTACAAGTATATACATGCACAAGCATGATTTTAACAAAAGAAGGAAATACTCATGACAATTACAGTCCTGGTTTCTGCAGCTGGTCACGTGGTTGTAGCTGGTATTGATGACAACCTTCTTCTCCTACCCATTCTGTAATTCCCTTTGCCTTCAGCCAACACTTTAGCAGGTCGTTTCCTCGTGGAGTGACCCAAACCTTCATTCCTGAAGGGTGTGGGTCATTTATAGTCCTGTCTGGATTGGGCTGTTGTAGTTACCCATTGATTTTAATCACAGGGCATGGTAATACTAAGAGACGCCCTAATGGATCTTTTGTATTCCATGCATTCTCCTCCTTATCTCTGTTGTGGAGTATCATCTTGATAGTCCTGGTCATTTACCCCAGCCAACACTGTAACTCCTTTATTGGCCTGTTGACGTAAAGGTAGGAGGAGCCCGAAGTGTCCAGGTGGCAATCTTAACTTCCAGTTTAATGGAATCATCATTATGTCTCCTGGTGGCAGTTCCCCCCACTGTGGAACTAAGACCTCTAGGCCGGCAGAAGATAATGTCACAGGAATAGGAAGTAAAATTTTCCTAGTAGATCACTATGGGTAATGGTTAGTGGTGCTACTTCCACTTCCACCCCTTAATTCCTGGACCTGTGAATCCTGACTGGGAGAAACAGCACCATATATTGGACGCTGATTCAGAGCATACACAGCCTTCTGGAGAACTTTGCCCCAGCTCTGTAAAGTATTGTCACCTAGTTGGCATTGTAATTGTGACTTCAAAAGGCCATACCACCATTCTATCAATCCAGCTGCTTCAGGATGATGGGGAGCATGGTATGACCAGTGAATTCCATGAGCGTGAGCCCACTGCCACACTTCTTTGGTTGTAAAGTGAGTGACTTGGTCAGAGGCAATGCCGTGTGGAATATAATGACAGTGGATAGGGCATTCCCTGAGTCCATAGATGGTAGTCTTGGCAGAAACATTGCACGCAGGATAGGCAAACCCATATCCGGAGTAAGTGTCTATTCCAGTGAGGACAAACCTCTGCCCTTTCCATGATGGAAGAGGTCCAATATGATCAACTTGCCACCAGGTAGCTGGCCGATCACCCTGAGGAATGGTGTCATATTGAGAGCTCAGCGTCGGTCTGTGCTGCTGGCAAATTGAGCACTCAGAAGTGGCCATAGCCAGGTCAGCCTTGGTGAGTGGAAGTCCATGTTGCTGAGCCCATGCGTAACCTCCATTCCTGTCACCATGGCTACTTTGTTCATTGGCCCATTGGGTGATGACAGGGGTGGCTGGGGAAAGAAGCTGAGTGGTGTCCACAGAACAGGTCATTGTATCCACTTGATTATTAAAATCCTCCTCTGCTGAGGTCACCCATTGGTGAGCACTCACATGGGATACAAATACCTTCAGTTTTTGACCACTCAGAGAGATCCATTTGCATACTTCTGCAAGTTTGTCACCAATTTTCCAATCATCCTTCTTCCAAGTCCCTGACCATTCACCCAAACCATTGGCTATAGCCCATGAATCGGTTTATAATTGCACATCTGGCCATTTCTCCTTCCATGCAAAGTGCACAACCGGGTGCACTTCTTGAAGTTCTGTCCGCTGGGAAGATTTTCCTTCACTGCTGTCCTTCAGGGATGTCCTAGAAAGGGGCTGTAGTGCTGCAGCCATCCACTTTTGGGTGGTACCTGCATATTGTGCAGAACCATCTGTGAACCGGGCCCTAGTCTTCTCTTCCTCTGTCAACTGATCATTGGGAACTCCGCATGAGACCATCAGTGCAGGCTAGGGGAGAGAAGGCAAGGTAGCAGGAGTGGGGACCATAGGCATTTGAGCCACTTATGTAACTTGCTTTTGCCTTCAGGACCTGCTCGAGCCCAATCACATATATACCACTTTCATTTGGCTGTGCATGAACCACTTCATGGCTAGATGGGTCAGAAATCACCCAGTTCATGATGGGCAGTTCAGGTCGAATGGTGACTTGATGGATTATGGTCAAATGTTCAGTTTCCACCAAAGCCCAGTAACAGGTCAAGAGCTGTCTCTCAAGAGGAGAGTAGTTATCTGCAGAAGACAGCAGCACCTTGCTCCAAAATCCTAGAGGCCTCTGCTCTGATTCACCTATGGGGGCCTGCCCAAGGCTGCAGACAGCATCCCTATCTGCTACTGACACCTAAAGCACCATTGGGTCTGCTGGGTCATATGGCCCAAGTGGCAGAGCAGCTTGCACAGCAGCCTGGACCTGTTGCAGAGCCTTCTCCTGTTCTGGTCCCCACTCAAAACTGGCAGGATTTTAGGTCACTCAATAAATGGGCTGGAGTAACACACCCAAATGAGGGATGTGTTACCTCCAAAATCCACATAGGCCCCTAGGTATTGTACTTCTTTCTTGGTTGTAGGAGGGGCCAAATGTAGCAACTTATTCTTCACCTTAAAAGGAACATCTTTACAGGCCCCCAACAACTAGACCCCTAGAAATTCTACTGTGGTAGAAGATCCCTGAATTTTAGTCAGGTTTATTTCCCATCATCTGGCGTACAAATGTCTCACCGATAAGTCCAGTGTGTTTTCTAGCTCTTGCTTACTTGATCCAATCAGTGTAATGTCATCAATGTCATGGACCAGTGTGATATCTTGTTAAAGTGAAAAGCGATCAAGGTCTCTCCGAATAAGATTATGACCCAAAGCTGGAGAGTTGATTTACCCCTGAGATAGGACAGTAAAGGTAAATTGCTGGCCTTGCCAGCTGAAGGCAAATTGCTTCTGGTGGACCTATGGATAGGAATGGAGAAAAAGGCATTTGCCAAGTCAATGGCTGCATACCGGGCACCAGGAGATGTGTTAATTTGCTCAAGCAATGAAACCACATCTGGTACAGCAGCTGCAGTTGGAGTTGCCACTTGGTTAAGCTTATGATAATCCACTGTCATTCTCCAAAATCCATCTGTCTTCAGCACAGGCCAAATGGGAAGAGTTGAAAAGGGATGTGGTGGAAATTACCAACCCTACATCTTTCAAGTCCTTGGTGGTGGCACTAATCTTCGCAGTCCCTCCAGGGATGTGATGCTGTGTTTGATTTACTATTTTTCTAGGTAGAGGCAGCTCTAATGGCTTCCATTTGGCTTTTCCTACCATAATAGCCCTCACCCTACCAGTCAGGGAGCCAACGCAAAGGTTCTGCCAGCTGCTAAGTATGTCTATGCCAATTATGCATTCTGGCACTGGGGAAATGACCACAGGATGTGTTCGGGGACCCACTGTACCCACTGTTAGTCAAACCTGCGTAAATTGTCGGTAATGTCATGGGGTCCTTCCTCCAGGGGACCCAGCCTCCCCTTCATTCAAGGGGTTCTGGGTCTGTAAACTGGCTCAAGTCTGGAAATTGATTGAGGGGCCGTGGTTCTCTGTTTTTATAATTCAAGTTGATCTTTTGTCTGTTTGACCTAGAAGTTTTCTGCCTGTATAAATTAAGTAGGAACGCAGTAGGCTTACTAGTAATTTCACTTCTAAGGACACCATGATTAATTAGCCAATGCCAGAGCACTACATGAGTCACACACACCCAGGATTAATACTTTGTATCCTTCAATGCAATCAAGTTTGCACTCAGTACTAACCATCACAGATTTTTGTTTTGTTTTTGTTTTTCTGGGAAGATGTCACTTTTTTTTTGAAATTAATTTTTTTCTTTTCAACTAGTAAAGTAATACATGGTTATGTTGGGAATAGTGAAAGACATCAAAATGTATAAAGAAGAAAAAATTCTGTCATAATTTTGTACCTCAGACCAAATATCACGAACAATTTAGAGTATTGTTTCCTTTTCTTTCTGTCCACATACAGAATATTTGAGTTATGAACATGCTTACACATGCAGTGTTAGAATTAGCTTTCTGCAACTCATGAGCGTTTTCTCACATCATTGAATATTCTTTAATAGTTGCATAACAATTCATCAAATGGTTGTATCTTTTTAAAAAAGCGATTTTCTAAGATATATGTTTAGATTGTTTCAATGTTTATCTTTGTATCTCAACTTGAGTCCAGATATTGACAAGCTTATTTCAGGTTTCTTTACACCTTCCCTTTCACACTTGCTGTCAAATAGCCTTTTTGGAAAATGTGTATCAGTCTTGCTCCCAACAGCAACCCAAACTGCTGACCCAATGCTAGCATTTAGTATTATCCTCTTTTTTTTAGCTTTATTTTTTATTTATTTATTATCACTTTCATATACTAAATGTGCAGATCTTAAATTTACAGCCTGATAAGTCTGACTATATGTCTATGTCTTTATTTACTCAAATGAGGATACAAAACAATCCCACAAACTCAGAAGACTCTCTCAGGCTCCTGCCAGTCAAATACCACTCTCATCCCTGGTAACCGCGATTCCCCTCTCTAACTCTATTTCTATTAACATTCCTTTTTCATCATTTCTTTCTTTCTTTCTTTCTTTTTTTGAGACAGAGTCTTCTTCTATCACCCAGGCTGGAGTACAGTGGTGCCATCTTGGCTCACTGCAAACTCCTCCTCCTGGGTTCAAGTGATTCTCCTGCATCAGCCTCCTGAGTAGCTGGGAATAAAAACACCTGCCACCATACCCAGCTAACTTGTATTTTTAGTAGAGACAGGGTTTCACCATGTTGGACAGGGTAGTCTCAAACTCTTGACCTCAAGTGATCCGCCCACCTTGACTTCCCAAAGTGCCGAGATTAGAGGTATGAGCCACTGTGCCCAGCCTCTGTCATTGCTTCTTGATCTTCACATAAATGGAATTATATAGGATGGGTAGCAGTGGTGTTTTCATTTTTCATGCCATGTAGAATTCGTTGAATGAATACATGACTATCCACTCTACTGTTGATGAACATTTGGGTTATGAATAAACAGCATCAAGTATTATCTTTAATGTTTTATTTTTAACTTTTTATTTTGAAATAATTTCAGACTTTGTAAAATTTGCAGATTGTTCAAAAAATTCTTGACCCATGTTCTCCTATGTCAGCATCATACATAACTGCAGTACAATTATCAAAATGAGGAGGTATTTTGTAATCTGTGAACCTTATTCAGATCTTAGTAATTGCTTCACTAACTTCCTTGTGCTGCTGAAGACTCTAACCCAGGATTACAAATTGCATTTAGTTGACATGTCTCTTTAGTCTAATCTGGAAAAGATATTTGTCTGTTTTTTTTCTGATGTTTACACTTAGAGAGTTTAGTCCAGTTAGTTTGTATAATATCCCTCAGTTTGTGTCTGCCTGATGTTTCTTCATAATTATGTTCATGGTTCTGCATTTTTGATAGGAAGAGCACAGGCAAAATATTGTATTCTTCTTAGTGAATCATACCAGGAGGTACATACTGTTGATTTATTCCCTTACCTTTGATTTTAAACACTTTTAAAGAAGTATGTTTCTGTTCACTATTTTTCTCTTTGTAATTAGTAAGTATCTTATAGACTGGTGTTCTGAGGTATCATGAATACCTTGTTTCAGGCTGGGCATGGTGGCTCACACCTGTAATCCCAGCACTTTGGGAGGCCAAGGCAAGGATGACGTGGGGCCAGGAGGTTGAGACCAGCCTGGGCAACAAAGTGAAATTCTATCATTACTTTAAAAAAATAAAAATATATTGTTTCTTTACCCACTAATTTTGGCATTCACTAGTGTAATCTTTTGAAAAAATAGTGTAACTTTTTAAAAAATTTGGCAATTTGATAGCAAAATAAAAGCATCCATTTATTTTAATTTTGTTTTCCTTTTATCTCTAACAAGGTTGAATATTTTCCACATGCTTAGTGGACATTTATATTACTCTTTTTGTGAATGACCTGATTACAAACTTTACCCACTTTTTTCACTGGGGTAGGTTTTTTCTTACTGATTTTTGATGGTCTTTTTATCCATTGTACATCAAATTCGTCCACTATAAAACAGTTAACAAAAACTTACAGCTAACATAATTCGAATATTTCCTCATAAAGAGAAAATATCTGGAATCCAAGGGAGGGAAGGGAAATAGGGAATGATAACTCCCTTCAAGGTATCTATGGGTTTAGATAAGTCATGCCTGATTCTTCCCCTGTGCTTTCCAAGTAAGACCCATCATTTGTGTTTTGTGAAATGTTTGCTGTGTTTCAGAAACCTTGGGCAGTGGTAGGGAATTCTGAAAGGTTTAGGGAAAACACACATTCACTAGCAACTCTAAGTCAGGAAGGCACTATATGCTTAGAGGATGTTATCCACATATTCTAATGCTATGAAATTGAAACAAGGAAATGAATTAGTTACGTGGTGCATTGCAGAGGGTGGCAGACAACTCTGGACACCCCATCTGAGTTATCCTAACCTTGGGTCTCCTCCCCCTGGATGTCTCCTAGGATGGCTCACGATTGCCTTCTTGTCATACTCAGTTACATCACACGTCTTCAAAAAGGCAGAGTGGAATGACTATTCTGAGTAGTAATTCCGTAGTGTATCTCTGAATACCCAATACTTTTGGAGAGGAGGAACTAACATTAATTGATTACTGAATTTTTTTCTCCTTTTAAGCTCAGCATAGCTCACAGCAGCCTCAAACTCCTGTGCTGAAGCAATTCTCCCACCTTAGCCTCCCGAGTAGCTAGGATTACAGGCATGTACCACCATGCCTGCACCACCATGCCTGCATACGTCGTATTTTATTGTCTAAAAGTTTTGCTCTTGAAGAAATTGTCTGAATTTTTTCAATATGTTGGACAATAAATGGTCTAGCCCTGATTTCTTCCTACCCAGTATCATTGCAGAGATAGAAATGGGACTTCCCCCACTTCTCCTGAGTGCTTCCTGGTATGGGCAGGCATACCTACACATATTATTGTGCCTATGTGTTATAATTAGGCCCATAAATGCAATATCTCTCCTAGTTTTAAAATGATTTATTTTGTAACCAATGCTTTTCTCCTACTCAACCTGACCCCAGGCCCCGTGAACTCACCAGATTAAGTAATCCAATATGGGAAAATATTACTTTCAAAAAAGGAATTTTCAGAAACTTTGGAAAAAGTTTGTACTAAATATACATTTACCATGCAACTCACAATAGCACTCCTGGGCCTTTATCCCAGAGATACGGAAATTTATTCACACAAAAACCTGTACATGGTTGTCACAGCAGCTGTATTTGTAATAGTCAAAAACTGGAAACAGGCCAGGCATGGTGGCTCACACCTGTAATCCAAGCACTTTGGGAGGCCGAGGCGGGTGGATTACCTGAGGTCAAGAATTTGAGACCAGTCTGGCCAATATGGTGAAACCCTGTCTCTACTAAAAATACAAAAATTAGACAGGTGCATTGGTACGCGCCTGTAACCTCAGCTACCTGGGAGGCTGAAGCTCAAGAATTGCTTGAACCTGGGAGGCAGAGGTTGCAGTGCGCTGAGATCATACCATTGCACTCCAGCCTAGACAACAGAGCAAGACTCCATCTCCAAAAAAAAAAAAAAAATTGGAAAAAACAAAATGGCCCTCATGAGATGAATGACCCTCATGAGATGAGTACAAATGAATGTCCCTCATGCATTTTTACTGCTGAGCAGTATTCTATGACATGGATGTTATACAGTTTAGAATACTGCTCAGCAGTAAAAATGAATGAACAATTGATACCCATGACAATTTGGATGTATTTCATGGGCATTCAGCTGAGTGAACAAGCCAATTTTAAAAGATCAAGTTCTATAGAATTCCATTTATATAACATTCTTGAAATGGCAAATTTTCTAAGATAATAAACAAATTAGTGGTTGCTAAGGGTAAGAAAGGAAGGATTGCTATAAAGGGGTAGTCTGAGGGAGCGCTTTGTGGTGATGGAATGTTCGGTCTTGATTGCAATAGTGGTTATGGAAGTCTGCACTTGTGATAAAGTGGCATAGAACTCAACACATGTGCCAAGGTCAGATTCTTGGCCTTGCTATTGGGTAGAGTTATGTAAGATGAAAACGTCAGAAGGAAATGGTGAAGGGCATATGAGATCTTGCTCTACTACCTTTGCAACTGCTTGTGAATCTATAATTATTTCAAGATAAAGTTTAAAAATTCAATACTGCCTTATAAAAATTGGTTCTGCCGTCTTTCTCACAACTTTTACTACAGGCATTATTTGTACTTTCTGCACAAGGAAATGTAGAATAGCATTCGGGAGAAGGTGCCCTCTGAGCCTGCTGTGCTTTTATTTCCAGAGCTTCAGGGTTTGGCTGTCAACCTTCAGCTCACTGACTGCTGCTATGTGCCAAGGAGAGCACAGAGAAGCATCTGAGTGTCAGAAAAGCACATTTGTCCTTAATTTTATTTTGATGGACTTGTTTTAAAGCTTCATGTTTTTTGTGTTTTAAAATAGTTTTTTTTTTAACATTTTGCTAAGCTACTTTAAATTGGTGTTGCAAGTAGATCAGATTTGCATATTGCAATGACTTCAGTCTCTCTTCCAGTTGTCTTTTCTTCCTCTTCAGTCTACAAACACGCTCCAAGTCATTAATCCCCTTCTTCACCCACCATAGAACATCAGCTTTCAGCCTAGCAGCCCTGGAATCTGATACTCTCTGCTTCCTTTAACCGTGGAACATCTTAAAAGAACCATCTAAGATCTACACTCCCTTCTACTTTTTCACACATTTTGTTCCTGCTGCACAGCTCTAGCTGGTATAGTGTGAACTAAAAGAAAATAAAACCAGGAAAGTGTATTCAGCATAAGAGATCATTTTTGAGGCTTACTTTGTCCATGTGTAATTTCATTGAGAGTAGCTGTCTAATTTTAAATGAAAAGTTTTAAAATAGTTAATTCTCTTCTGATGTACATAGAAAATAAATTCCTCTGTATTTTAACTGTATTCTCAATGGTGAGGCCTGGGGCTTTGGCAGGGAGGCTAACTCATGGTTCAGTGGCTGCTTTCCCTGGACTCAAGTCGACAATAGCCATTCCTCGTGGTAGAACTATTCCATTTGTTTAATAGTTAGATTCATGTTCTGCTCCCACAGGTAGTTTTCATTATCAGAAAGTATTTGTCAAATATCCAGTTGTAAAAGGTTTATTCAACTGTGTTCTACAAAGGGAGAAATTTAATCACAATATCCAAAAGATATTATAAAAGTAATTAAAATTCCATGTACGTCTAGACATGGAAACACATTCACGATATGTTGTTCAACCAGAAAAAGAAGATTAAAAAGTAGAGTTTATAATGTGAAGTTTTAAATGTACACATTTTAAAACTGTAAAGCATATATTTGAATATATTTTTTAAAAAGGATCTGTATTGGCGAATCAAATGTTGCCAGTGATTTTTCTTGGGCACGGAGGGTTTAAATGTCATTTTAATTTTCTTACTTGTAATTTCTGTATAGTCTACATTGTGTACAATATGAAGGTAGGAATTTTATGTTTAGAAAAAATTAAATTACTTTCATTTTATAAAAAAGATCATATGAGGATATTTTATACTTTGAGGAATATTAGTTACTAAAATTGTTACCATTGATCCATATTACAATCTTTAAAAAAATCATTGACATTTTTATAATAAAATGCCAAATTTGAACTGTATTGCTTATGATCTTTACCTTGAAGGAATATTTATAATACTATGTGAAGTACTCCAGTGGCCTTCTTAAATGAAACAAAATGGTGCCCCTTATGTCTCTACATAAAGACGCCACATGGAATTACAGCATTTCTTTTCCTGTTCTGTCCAAGCAACCACATGAAATGCTAAGAACTTAAAATACACAATGTTCTTTTGCACTAATGGGAATTTCTTAATGCACTGAAAAATTTCAGCCTTAAAAAGATCTTTTCTTGGCCGAAAATATATTATTAAAGAACTCAGAACCATCTTAAGAGAAGCAGATATTGAATGTTGTATTTCCTTTTTCTCTTTGGTATATTTTTGGCATGTATCTTCTGTTGTTTCTTTAAAAGTTGCTTTTGAATATCTCTTTTAATAGATTTAGGAGCTGGTTTTAGCTATATGGTTTTAGGACCTGGTTTTAGCTATTTACTCACCTGCTGGCAATGTCTTGGGCATGCTTTGTGTTGGATCTTGGTATCTCTTCATCTGGTGACAGTGGCTGAAGTAAAGGGATTTTTTAAGTAGGATTCAATTTAGAAGAATCGCAAATACCACTTTCGAATGTTTAATCTTGTTCTTTATTGAATTGTAAGAATTTGTCAATTTTTATTTTGGAATAAAACAACTGCTAGTTTTTAAAACTAGAATGAAAGGATATTTTCTTTTTTAAAAAAATAACAATTCTAAAAACAAAAGAAAAAAATGGATGAGAAAAAAATAAAAAATAAAAAAACAAAATAAAAAAATTAAAATTCTAAGAATGAAACTTTTTCACTTTCCTAAAAAAAAAAAAATCTTAAATTGTCAGATGTGATGGTATGTACTGGTGGTCTCAACTACTTGGGAGGCTGAAGTGGGAAGATCTCTTGAGACCAGCCTGGGCAACATAGTAAGACTCTATTTCTAAAAAAAATAAATAAATAAAAACTAAAATAAATGTAAAACAACTTGTAGCTAATATTAATTTTCATGGGAATTATATTGAAACTGTGGATTAATTTAGGCATAACTGACATCTTTATGATAGTCTTTTTATTCCCAAACATGGTATTTCTTTCCAGTTATTTAAATATTTTTAAATGTCTTTCAGTAAAATTTTGTAATTTTCTTCTTAAAGTATTATTAGATTTATTCCTAGATAATTTATTTTGTTACTATTAAAATATTTGAAACTGCATTTTCTGTTTTGTACTAGTGTGTAGGAATGCAATTAAATTTTGCATTTAAGGATATTTGCATAATAAAGCAAATTTTATTTGTGTATTCTGTTGGCAGCCATGCTAAACCTTTATTAATTCTAATAAATTGTCTTTTATTTGGGATGGGGTTGGTATGTAAACAATCGAAAAGTTTTACTTTTTCCTTTTCAATTCCTATACTTTTCTTTTCTTTTTCCTATCTTACTACATAGGCAAGGACCTCCAGTTTAATGTGGAATGGAAGTGGTGAGAACAAACATTCTTGTTCTTGATTTTAAGTGAATGATTTCAACATTTCAACACAAAATATTATATTTAATGTGGTTTTTTTTTTCCTTTTAGAGCTAGTTTTCTAAGATATCTGTTCATAAATTATAATTAAATTTTACTGAATTCTTTTTCTGTATCTAATAGGATTATACTTTTTCTCTTTTAATCTTACAAAAGGGCTAATTAAAGAGATTTTCTATATTTCAAAAAAGTATACTTTAAGTTCTGGGATACATGTGCAGGACATGCAGGTTTTTTACATAGGTATACATGTGCCATGGTGGTTTGCTGCACCTATCAACCCATCATCTAGGTTTTAAGCCTTTCATCCATTAGGTATTTCTCCTAATGCTATCCCTCCTCTTGCACCACATTGCCCGACAGGCCCCAGAGTGTGATGTTCCCCTCTCTGTGTCCATGTGTTCTCATTGTTCAACTCCCACTTATGAGTGAGAACCTGTGGTATTTGGTTTTCTGTTGCTGTGTTAGTTTGCTGAGAATGATGGTTTACAGCATCGTCTATGTCCCTGCAAAGGACATGAACTCATCTTTTTTTTATGGCTGCATAGTGTTCCATGGTATATATGTGCCACATTTTCTTTATCCAGTCTATCATTGATGGGTATTTGGGTTAGTTCCAAGTCTTCGCTATTAGTAGTGCTTCAATAAACATACATGTGCATGTGTCTTTAGAGTAGCATGATTTATAATCCTTTGGGTATATACCCAGTAATGGGATATCAGGGTCAAATGGCATTTCTGGTTCTAGATCCTTGAGGAATTGCCACACTGTCTTCCACAATGGTTGAACTAATTTACATTCCCACCAGCAGTGTAAAAGTGTTCCTGTTTCTCCACATCCTCTCCAGCATCTGTTGTTTCCAGACTTTTTAATGAACACCATTCTAACTGGCATGAGATGGTATCTCATTGCAGTTTTGATTTTCATTTCTCTAATGACCAGTGATGATGAGTTTTTTTTCATGTTTCTTGGCCGCAAGGTCTAATATCCAGAAACAACAAGGAACTTAAACAAATTTACAGGAAAAAAGCAAACCCCATCAAAACCCCATCAAAAAGTGGGTGAAGGATATGAACAGACACTTCTCAAAAGGGACTTTCTGTTATTGTACCAACTTTCTATTTTTGAAATACACTCAGCTTTTGTCATGATATAAATAACAATATTTAATGCTTATAGCAAACATAAAACATTATCTGATAGACTTTTTGTACTAGTGTGTTTTAAAAGTATCTTTTTATCTTCTCTCTTTTTTGGCTTTGTTGGGTGATATTTTTCATAAGTACAGAAAAATGTTGAACAATTTAATTGTGTCATTCATCTTCATGTCTGTGAATATTAGATACTAGTATCATAAAATTTGATTAATTATGCAAATATCCTTGAACATATAAAATACCCAGTCCCCTAGGTGATAAGTGAATGAGTTTTTTTTTTGGTTAAGATCTAAAATGTTTTTTAAGAATCCAAAATGTAGTTTCTTTTTGCAACATGTTTCTGTACTAATATTTGAGCTCTGAAGTATCTAACAGTTTATGAATCCACTGTAATATAATGGTGTAACATTGGAAAGATTTGTCTCAGGGGACCCTTAAATTTACCCTTTCTCAGAGCAGACAGTTTTATAGCCCTCAGTATTAAGATTCAGACCACAAGCTCAGCAGGAGTCACTAGATCAGTCAGAGTGGAGCCTCACCAAACAAACCTGAAATCAGAATGATCAAATACTGAATTATGACATTATAGTAAGGAGCGCCTCTGAAGTAATTGTCACATTTGCTTGTAATGACCTTTATAAAATACCCACGCTTGAAAATGACATTTTTAATAGTTTCCTCCTCTAAAATATTGTCGCAATCTTAAAATTGAAAACAGCCCAAAATGGCAATTGTCTGGTGAAGTTGAAGTGCTGCATCATGGGGTGAAATGATCCTCAGCTTTGCCCTATGAGTCCTATTTCTTTTAAATTTCAGCTTTATTTTACTTATTTTAAAAATTTTAATTTAGATTCACGGAGTACATATGCAGATTTGTTACATGGGTATATTGGGTGATGCTGAGGTCTGGGTGTCTAACGATCCCATCACCCAGGTAGTGACCACAGCACCTGGTAAGTCGTTTTCCAACCCTTGTCCCTCTCCCTCCCTCCCCACTTTTGAAATCCCCAGTGTCTGTTGTTCCCATCCTTGGATCTGTGTATACACAATGTTTAGCTCCCACATATAAGTGAGAACATGCAGTATTTGGTTTTCTTTAGCGTATTTTGCTTCTGAAGGGAAGGATTTATGAGGGGCCACGATAGAGAGAAGGAATAATGATGATTTTCTTTCCTGTTGCTCATCCCTACCATTTCTTCTCCCCGGTATTTTCTTTGCAGGTCTGTGTTGTGCCAAGAGTAGATATTGTTTGTTTCCAGTTGTTTGGTTTTTTTACCCATTGATTTTGGTGCTGTTAACTTAGGTTGTGTGCTACAGGGATATTGGCTCTAGTGAGCCCTTCATGGCCACACATGGACCCTCGCAGAGGTCTGTGTGCTCCACGTCTGTGCTGTATTTTGCAGGGGAGGCAGTGTAATAGGCTAAGATGGTGCTTGGCTTCTTATACATCTAAGACACTTCATGTAGCCTCTATTGTAACCTCTACTGCCTTGGTTTCCTTATCTGTGAAATGGGGGGGAATAGTCACATATGCCTCCTAAAGTTCTGAGATGTAAATAAGATCATCTGTGGAAGTGCTGAATACATGGTATCTGATGTCAAGTCAGCCTTCAAAGGTTATTTTAACTATCATCTCTACCATCCCACCATCACCAACGCTGCTATTGCTGCTACTACTACTAATGTCATTTCTGTTGTTTTAACCCAACAAGGTCTTTTCCAATATGAAATTCCTGTCTTGTTATAGAGCATGGGTGATGGGAGACGAGGGGCCTTGGGACCATACAGATGGTGCCGATTTATTTCTTATGCCACTTAATAAAGGTAGACTCTAGTTTGGGCTAATCATATGCTTTAAACTGTGGCCTTGCAGCATAGGGAAGCTTTCAGCCATATTGTAGGAGTTTGGCAGTCCTTCCTTCTGGTGGCCTGTGGCACCCAATCATTTGTCATAAAACTGCTTTTCCAGGTCCTGCTTCTTTTCATCTACACTAATTGAGTTGTAGAAAATTTTAGAGATTTTCTTATTCTGAAATAATACTATTAATATTTGGCCAGTATCTATCAAGTAAATACAATGTGCCAGACCCCAGATTTGCCTGTGAGCCCTCTGGGGTGGATACACCTGCTGGTCCCTGCTCTTAAAGAGCTTTCAGTCCATTGGTGGAGACAGGTAAACAGGTGAGCAGGACGTGTGAGGGAAAAGTACAAATTCTTTCTCAAATATCATCAAAGTTCATCTGAACAAGATCTCTCTTTCTCAGAGTCCTTGATTCCCCTTAAGAAAACAATAAACCAACAATTTTGAGTGTAGTTTCCTGTAAGGCTCCTGATAGAAATGTTAAGAGGATTTAAAACTTATCAAACACAGAACTAGGTACAGCAGAAAGTCTCAGACTTTAGAAAACAATACATTGCGCCTTTGGGGGAAAAAGTCCTTGGAGATTTTTTATTAGCATGTGTGAAGTATAGATTCATGCATAAGACTAGAATATTATGAGCTAAGAGAATTTAAGATAGGAAAATAAATTGTGAGAGTGAGTAATAAGATAAAGCTTTGAACATGCGGGCATCCAGACTCCAATTAGTCCCTAGCCAGACCCCAAACCCAGGAGACAGTTAACTGTCCAGGGACAAGAAAGAAAGAACCTTTTAGTCGTCCTTGACTCAGTGCAAAGTTATGAGAATAAGGCCACCTCTATGGAGCCCCCATGGGTAGCAATCATCCCGTGTAAGGTGAATATAGTAACTAATTGCTGCTGCTGGGACCTGGCTTTGCTGAACTTGATGGCCCTCCTTGAAGCGCAGAGCTGGAGATCACAAACCAGGACTTGTTGGACCAAACACTGACCACAGACATACTTTGTTCACACATGGCTTTAGTAGTGGAGGCTTTCTAAACTTTCTGCCTGTGTTCTTTAAGAAAGTGGGAGCTGCAGCAGCACTGGCTTGCATTCCTGCACAACCATAAGAGGTTGGTTTCCAGTTCCAGTTGCCTCCTTGCACATTTTCAACTCCCTCAGTCCACAGGACTCCCTCTTGTCCCACACCTGCAATTATTTTGCTGACTCACATCACTTGCTCGACCCACATAGGTATTTGAATTTACTACTCCTGGCCTAGAAAATTCCAGAGAGAAGGAAAATACCTGGTGTTTATTGAGGAGAAGGACTGTGCTACCCTCGGGACTAGGATGCCCTGTCTAAGGCTCCTGGATGAAGATGGTGGTCCCCAGAGGAGAGGCTCAGAATCACTTTGGAGTAATTAGACCATACAGAGCTGCTGCTCTTGATAGGAGGATGTGTGGGAAAGGCTGAAGACTGGCAATTAGGTGTGAAGTCTTTTTATTCTGTGCCTGCTCTGCAGACCCAGAAGCCTTGAACCTTGTCCTCTCCTCTGAATCCTCCCAATGCCAGGCTTAGATAGATCAACTCCCTGCCTTATCATCCGGGTGCCAGCCCAGGAGCTTCGTGCTTGGCCTAGGCTGATGAGAAAGGATATGATGGGCTTTGCAGAATGTAAAGGGTTTGGATTGTCAGAAGAGTTGGAGACAACATTCCAGAAGGGCAGAGCAAAGAACAAAGAACCAGAGGTGGGATTAAATGTGCCATGTGGAAGGAACATTTGGGGACTCACAAGAGCAGAGGAATGAGTGGAAATAAACTCAGGGGACTGCTCAATCTGCCCTTGAATGCTTGTTGAACACTTTGGGAGCTTATACCTAGAGAAAACAGTCATTGTTAATTTTAAATTGGGGAGTAACCTGAAGAGTGTTGATGATGAGAGAGCTGAGTATGGTATAGGAATAGAGATAAGAGGTGGAGGAGCCATTGGAAGGTGGTAACTTCAGTCACCTTGGACTTCTTGGATGTTGGTAATGGAAGAAGGGAGAGACAGGGATGAGTCGGAGACACCAAACACAAAACAAAGAACCCAAGAAAACCTTTTTTCTTATTGCACATGCAGAATGTTTTTACTGTAGAAACTATAAATAGTCAAAAGTTTTGAATGAAACAGTCAATCCGAGTACCCAGAACCCTGAGGGTTACTTGTTGTTGCTATCCTGGGGAATAGCTTTCTGGATAGGTTTTCTGTGCATGTGCTACATCCATCTTTAATTAAAAAAAAATATATGGTTTTCCAGCTTAATTTTCTTATGTATAAGTCTATCTTTAGCTTTGTTTCACATCAATAAACATTCATGTACAAAACTTTAATTACTGTTTCATTTGCTATTCATTATTTATCATGATTTATCTCTGCCAGCCAATTAAGATCCTTTCCATTTTTGGCTAATGTAAACACTGGAATATTTATGTCGATATCCTTATTGATTTGATTGAGGCATTTTGAACAGATTGACAGGACTCAGAGATGGATGCCTTCTTTGCCCTTCATATCCAGTGATAACATTTGGAGTCTGAAGGATTTGGGGCATGATGATGGTGATACTGGAATAAATGAGAAAATATGGAAAAAAGGATTATAGTTGTAAAGGAAGTCTGTAAACTTAGTAGTAAATAAATTTTTGCTGCTATAGGTGACAGTAATCCCTGTTAACAGTTGCTTGAAATTTTTATTTTTTCTCATAGAACAAGAGATTAGAGGCTGGTGAGTGCTGACATTTGTTCAGCTGCTCCACAGTATCATCAAAGACTCACGCTGCTTCTTTCGTATGCTCCTCCATGTTTTACCTGTTGGCTAGTTGCCTCATATGCTAAGATAGCTACTGTTGCTTCTGGCATCAGAACCATGTTCCAGCTAGGAACAAGGTGCAGTAGTGATGGCTGCCTGTATCCTTTTTTTTTTTTTTTAAAATGGAGTAATGCTCTGTCACCAGGCTGGAGTGGTGCAGTGGCACAGTCTCAGCTCACTGCAACCTCCGCCTCCTGGGTTCAAGCAATTCTCCTGCCTCAGCCTCAGGAGTAGCTGAGATTACAGGTGTGTGCCACCACATCCAGCTAATTTTTTATATTTTAGTAGAGTTGGGGTTTCACCATGTTGGCCAGGATGGTTTCAATCTCCTGACCTCATGATGGGCCCGCCTTGGCCTCTCAAAGTGCTGGGATTACAGGCATGAGCCACCGTGCCCAGCCTGTATGCTTTTTATTAAAAAAACTAAAGCATAACCAGAAGATCTCTCCCCTGACCCATTCACCTCCCTACTTCTCACTGACAGGACTGGGTGTCATGGCCGCCCCTCATTGCAAAGGAGGTTGGGAAAGGAGACAGCTGAATTGTCAGACTGACTTATGCTATTACCTGAGGTTTTGCCTGAGTTTGGGTTCTGCTAACAAGCCACAAGGAAGTGGGTAGTGGCCAGTAAGCAACAATAGCATCTGTGTGCTATGCTTTGAGAAATTGAGTTACTGGGCATTCAAGGGGTGTTGCTGTAGGCCACAAGGGACCCCTGATATCTGGGCCAAGGATCCATAATAAAAAAGATTAGCCAGACACGGCGGCTCACGCCTGTAATCCCAGCACTTTGGGAGGCCGAGGCGGGCGGATCACGAGGTCAACAGATCGAGACCATTCTGACCAACATGGTGAAACCCTGTGTCTACTAAAAATACAAAAATTAGCTGGGCATGGTGGCACATGCCTGTAGTCCCAGCTGCTCGGGAGGCTGAGGCAGGAGAATTGCTTGAATCAGGGAGCTGGAGGTTGCAGTGAGCCAAGATTGTGCCACTGCATTCCAACCTGGCAACAGAGCAAGACTCTGTCAAAAAAAAAAAAAAAGAAGAAGAAGATGATGATTAGAGTGATGGTTGCAGAACCATAGAGGGAACAGAGGTTGAATAATCAGACACATAAAAATTAGATAACAGATTATTCCATTTGAAGGAGAAAACCCTTTGAGAAGTGAAAAGAACTAAGCTTTACTACCTTTTACATAGATGTTTTCATTTAATTCATTTAATTTGCCTAATGAGAACCTAGTCATTCCACAAATATTTATTGAGTGTTTACTATATGCCAGCCACTGAGTTAGGCACTGGGAATACAGTGGTGAGCAAAACAGGTAAAGCCTCTTCAATGCTGAGCTCACAGGTTAGTGAAGGAGGCAAAAAATAACCAGAGGAGCAAATAACAAATAATGTCAGGTAGTAAGCACAGTAAGAAAACTTATAGATACACAAGGGGATAGAGACAGCAAGAGAGGTGTTATCTCCAACATCACAAAGCAACTTCTGCTGTCACCATTTTATTGCTAAGGACCCGAGGCAGGCTGGCCAGAATCCCAAGTGACCAGGTGGTATTCAGCAGAACCTCGCTTATGATCCAGGTTGGACTCGGAAGCCCATGCTTGGGAATACGTCATGCAGCTGGGAAATGGGGAACCATTTAGTGTCTGCATCTAAGTGGAGACCTGGAGTCCCTCGTGGGACTTGGTGAGAAGTCAAGCTCTGTGCCATAAAGCTTTTTGGAGTTTTATCTTTGCCCTAGGCCAGGAGCACTCACTGCATGATTTTTACCATGACTTCTTGGTCTCTCTCCTGGCCAAGTGTGGTTGTTAAAACAAGGACTGTACCCCACCATGCCATAAGCCATGTGGGACACAGCAGCCCCTGCTTTATATACAGGCTGGAGGGATGGTTGAGAGAGCACAGGCTCTGGAGTCCAACTGCTTGGGTTTGCACACTTACTCTCCCACTCCTGGTGCATAAACATGGGCAAGTTAGCCTCTGTGGGACTGTTTCCCCACCTGCAGTTTCTACTGTGTTGTAGTGAAGAGCACATGAGAAAATGCAGATAATGGGAGCATAGGAAATGCTTAATACATGCTGTGTTGTTTCTATTGGTAGCATTTAGAAACTCTTTGCATTATTTTTTTTATGCTCACATTGCAGAGCTAGCCTCAGAAAGACACGTTTTTCCATGCAGAAATCTCAGATTCACAAGTTTATAAATTGTGAACAGCCTGATGACATGACAAGGCACTGTGTTCCCCTGATGGCATATTTCTGAAGCACAGCATGCTCAAAATTTTACCTTCCTATTTTACATGCTTTTGCAGACAGCACAATATGGAACCGGTCAGGCTCCTAATTATGACAGCAGTACAGAGCCAGAATCCAATCATCCAGTTGACAAAGGACTTGGTACATAGAATGGTGACCAGCTGTTCCCCATCTCTCGTGAGCAGCGAGTAAGAGGAAATGGGTTTAAGCTGCATGAAGGATTTGGGTTATTTATGGCAGAATTTCCTGACCGTGAAGGTTGCTCAACATTAGGACTGGATTACAGAGAGGTTGTAGAATTCCTGTCTGTGGAGATTCCAAAAACATGTTCTTGTTTGTGAGATTACTGTAGATGCTGCCTTCCCACTGTGCTTTCTGTCTTGTCTCTCTCCCTTTCTACCCATCTGGTCTTTGTAACCAAGTGAACCTTCTCTAAGACATTGGGGGCGGGGCAGCTATGTGGAGAAGGGAAAAGGGCTCCCAGTTAACTGGTCAGAACATCATCTGCTTTTTCAGGCTTCAATTGCAGGCTTTGGCATTCTGGGTGAGGACACACGTTCACAAATTCATTTAGTTAACCTAGGCCTGAAAAGCCCACCTGGGCCAGGTGAAAAACAAAAATGGTCAGGTTTACAACTTTGATGAACTTGGGGAATGCGTCCCCCATCCTAAGGACACATCCTTTACTCAGGTCAGCCAATTCTTATCACAAGGCCTGTGGGAATGCACATTGTTGACAAGCTAATTTCAAGAGCAGTACGAAATCTTTGGAGTTTTAAAATTCTGGCAACTGATATTTTAAAATCCAGTTATGTGTGTGCCAAAGGGAACACAGATCTGTGGATCATAATTCTGTGTGCAGGGTGCTTGTTTGTGACTTCTGATCTGTGAGGTCACCTTGGTACATTGGCCCTGCTGACAAAGAGGGAAATGAGCATCTCTCCAAGTTCAGACACGGTTTTGAGGTGGCAGAAGTCCTCTTTTAAAATGGAAAACCTCCATATTTATATTTATGAGTGGAACCATAAGAAATTAACATTTTTATGTATCAACAATAATCAAATATTGTCAAGTTTATGTGCTTCAATCTAAAAGGAATCATCTACTTAAGAGAAATTAGAATATGAAATATAGACTGTGTTCTCTCCTGCGGCATCAAACATTTCTGCTGCCTCTGAGACGAAGAAAGCACTTGCTCTCTGTTCCGGCACCCCACGTTATTTACTAGCAGACCATGCCTAGCAGATGGAGATGACATCAGCCATTGCCTGAATAACATCCATCTTCTCATTTGCACCAAGCAGCTTAAAGAGTCTGTCCTTCCCGGGACTAATGGCTTTTACATTGTTGAAGCTCTTTTTAGCAGCAGCATAGCCATTTGTGGAAATTTTCCAAATCATCATCTTTCTCTTCTTTTCTCTTTCCATTAATTTGTTATAGGCTATCATTTTCTACAGATATCATTCGTTTCTATAGATTTCATTGCATAGATACCATGAAATCAACTGGGCATAGCTGAGGATGAAACAATTGTTATCCTCAGGCAGGTGGACAGACTCCTCCTCCAAAAGCAGTAAGATCAGTTTCATCCAGGGTCCGCAACTGCAGTGATTCAGGTGTTCTCTTGAACAAAAAAGTGCACTGGGAGAGTCACAGCTGGCAGACGACCTGGTGGGAACTTGGAGGGGAGGTTCCACCTCTGATGCAACATCTTCTCTGCCACTCCCAGACCAAATCCTGGGGGAAAAGGGGGTTGGTACCAAGGCTTTGTCATGTTTGAAAGACAAGAAGAGAATCTTACTTTTCTCACTGGCTTTTCCATGCATCCTAGAACTCAAACTCTGATGAAAGCATTTCTTTAGTTCCAAGAGCTCTCTAGATAAATAGGGTTATCAAGTTTCTTTTTATTTTCTTCTTCTTTTTTAACTATTTAATGTTTACTTCATATTGATTTATAAACAACCTCTTTGTGAATTTTTTTCATAAAGTAGAAAATGTATTTTTACCAAATGCATAATGCATTCTTATTGTCTTAATTGGAATTCCAACACTCCCTTCCCCCATTTTTTCACTTTTATTGAAAAGTAAGTGAATAAAAAACATACAAAAAGGAAAACAAAACCTGTAATCAGACACTTAACCAAACAAAACTCCCTACTAAAACCAGACTTTCCATAAACGATTTTCAAAGTTCTTATGAAATCAATCATCTGGGAGGATATTTTGAAGGGAAAAAAGTGCCCTATAAAATGATTAGCTTAGTTTCTTCATGTGGCCTAAAAACGAGCAAGCAGGTGGATATAATCTACTTCTCACCCAACTGATGGGCAAATACGTTGAAAGTCATATTAATCATTTAGAAAGTATGTGATCACACATGAGACACTCCAGCTGCCTCTTTTTCAGGTCTAATAAGTGTATATGGAATTATTTTGTTGTGTCCAAAGTACGTAAACCCTACACGCTCTGTGTGGCTGACAGAAACTGCAGAGCAGATGTATGTCTGAAGGGCTGATGTGCTGAGACCTGGGCTGTGCTGTGAGGCACAGCCATCTCCAGATACAGCTAGCCTTCCTTTTTTCTGACACTTGCTAGACTTTCCCACTGACTTTCCCACTTACAGGCTCCCTGAAACATTGTGCCTTGGTTTGTAGATTGATGGCATTGCAAGGACACTAAAAGTAGAGGAAGATAAATAGATAAATATCAAATTCTTAATCAAAGGAAGGAAGATAGGCGAAAAGATCTATAAATTTAAAAATATTTTTTCAGCTGAGCTCAGTTGCTCACGCCTGTAATGCCAGCACTTTGGGAGGCCAAGGCAGTTGGATCATGAGGTTAAGAGGTCAACACCATCCTGACTAACAGGTGAAACCATCTCTCATAAAAGTACAAAAAATTAGCTGGGCATGGTGGCTTGTGCCTGTAGTCTCAGCTATTCAGGAGGCTGAGGCGAGAGAATTGCTTGAACACAGGAGGCAGAGGTTGCAGTGAGCTGAGATTGTACCATTGCACTCCAGCCTAGGTGACACAGCAAGACTCTGTCTCAAAAAAAAAAATTGTAGCAGAGATACATGCAAACTCATTGCCTAGCAGTTGTTTCATGTCTGGTGGATGGAATAATCATCATCATTATTATCATTGTCAAGAACTTTTTCACTCAGCATTTTCTATATGTCAGGCACTATCTAAATACTTCTCATGCATCGATGCATTTAATTTTCACGGCTCTTATATACCAATGACAAACTTAAAGAGAGCCAAATCAAGAATGAACTGCCATTCACAACTGCTACAAAGAGAATAAAATACCTAGGAATACAACTAACAAAGGATGTAAAGGACATATTCAAGGAGAACTACAAACCACTGCTCAAGGAAATAAGAGAGGACAGAAACGGAAAAACATTCCATGCTTATAGTTAGGACGAATCAATATTGTGAAAATGGCCATACTGCCAAAAGTAATTTATAGATTCAATGCCATCCCCATTAAGCTACCTATGACCCTCTTCACAAAACTGGAAAAAACCACCTTAAACTTCATATGGAACCAAAAGAGAGTCTGCATAGCCAAGTCAATTCTAAGCAAAAAGAACAAAGCTGGAGGCATCACACTACCTGACTTCAAACTATACTACAAGACCACAATAATCAAAACAGCATGGTACTGGTACCAAAACAGAGATATAGACTAATGGAACAGAACAGAGGCCTTGGAGGCAATGCCACATATCTACAACCATCTAATCTTTGACAAACCTGACAAAAACAAGCAATGGAGAAAGGATTCCCTGTTTAATAAATGGTGTTGGAAAAACTGGCTAGCCATGTGCAGAAAGCAGAAACTGGGCCCCTTCCTGACACCTTACACTAAAATTAACTCCAGATGAATTAAAGACTTAAACATAAGACCTAACACCATAAAAATCCTAGAAGAAAGCCTAGGCAAAACCATTGAGGACATAGGCATGGGGAAGGACTTCATGACCAAAACACCAAAAGCATTGGCAACAAAAGCCAAAATAGACAAATAGGATCTAATTAAACTCCAGAGTTTCTGTACAGCAAAAGAAAGAATCATTAGAGTGAATCAGCAACCAACAGAATAGGAAAAACTTTTTGCAATCTACCCATCTGACAAAGGGCTAATATCCAGAATCTACAAAGAACTAAAACAGATTTACAAGAAAAAAAAAAACAAAGAAACCCATTCAAAAGTGGGCGAAGGATATGAACAGACACTTTTCAAAAGAAGACATTTATGAGGCCAAAAAACATAAGAAAAAATGCCCATCATCACTGGCCATTAGAGAAATGCAAATCAAAACCTCATTGAGATACCATCTCATGGCAGTTAGAATGGCAATCATTAAAAAATCAGGAGACAACAGAAGCTGGAGAGGATATGGAGAAATAGGAACACCTTTACACTGTTGGTGGGAGTATAAATTGGTTCAATCATTGTGGAAGACAGTGTGGTGATGCCTCAAGGACCTAAAAATAGAAATTCCATTTGACCCAGCAATCACATTACTGGGTATATATCCAAAGGATTATAAATCATTCTATTATAAAGACATGCACATGTATGTTCATTGTGGCACTGTTTACAATAGCAAAGGCCTGGTACCAACCCAAATACCCATTGATGATAGACTGGACAAGGAAAATGTGGCACATATGCACCATGGAATACTATGTAGCCATAAAAAATGATGAGTTCATGTCCTTTGTAGGGACATGGATGAATCTGGAAACATCATTCTCAGCAAAATGACACAAGAACAGAAAATCAAGCACTGCATGTTCTCACTCATAGGCAGGTGTTGAACAGTGAGAACACATGGACACAGGGAGGGGAGCATCATACACTGGGGTCTGTTGGGGGGACTAGGGGAGGGACAGTGTAGGGTAGGGAGTTGAGGAGGGATAACATGGGGAGAAATGCCAGATATATGTGACGGGGGATGGAGGCAGAAAACCACATTGCCATGTATGTATCCCTGCAACAATCCTGCATGTTCTGCACATGTACCCCAGAACCTAAAGTGCAATAAAAAATATATATAATTATATATATAATTATGTGTATATATATAATTTTTCACAGCTCGGTAAAGTAAGTACAGTTGACCCTTGAGCAACATGGATTGGAACTGTGTAGGATCACTCATAACAGATTTCTTCCCCTTCTGCCACCCCAAGACATTAAAACCAACACCTCCTTTCCTCTTCCTCCTCAGCCTACTCAACATGAAGACAGGGAAAAAACTTTCACTTAATATTAAATATATTTTCCTTATGATTTTCTTAATATTTTATTTTCTCTAGGTTATTTTATTATAAGAATACAATATATAATGCATAGAACATACAAAATATGTGTCAATTGACCGTTTATAAGTAAGGCTTCCAGTTAACAGTAGTCTATTAGTAGTAAAACTTTTGGTGAAGCAAAAATTATATGCAAATTTTTGACTACACAGGGGTCAGCACCCCTAATCCATGTGTTGTTCAAGAGTCAACTGTATTTTATGTTCTATAGTTGAGGAAACTGAGGCACAGTGAGATTAATTCATTTGTCCAGGGCCGCACAGCTAGTGAATGGCAAGGCAAGACTGAAACCCAGGTTCTTAATAATGGTGCTGACCTGCCTCTTCTGATAAGCATGCTAGAGAACATTAGAAATCAGAGGTTTTTAGTATATTCACAGAGCTGTGCAGGTATCACTATCATCTGCTTTTAGAATTTAAGGATAAATTGCTTTAAGTTGCAAAAATGTAGTGGTATAGGAAATCATAGTACTGATCCTAGAGTAAGTGAAAGAAGGCTTGACTGAGATGATGGAGGCTATGGTATATTTCCAAAAGTGCAGATGCCTTTTGTAATCTTTTTCTTTTGTTAACAATTGCCATTTAATTTTTTTGTGTAGCAAGGAGTTCCTTTTAAATCCTTTAAAAATGGAAGCATGTTTACTTCATGATTTTTTTTTTTTTTTTTGCCAATACAAATCAGAAAATTTTCTCTCTAACCTGCCAGCATCTAAAGATAAAGAAAAGACAACCTGATGGTTTTTTACTTTCTCAAAAAGATAATGGAAAATATGACACAGGTGACTCTTGAGAGATGCTCTTCCCATTGCTGATGTTCAGTATTTTACATCTTTACATTCGACTATAGAGAAGAGCATGTAAGGTAAAAGGTGTTTACAGCTCTCTGCCAAGGTAAAAACCTCAATACCGTAATAGGAAAATTTGGGAGAGGAAGGAGCGAGTTCAGGGATAACTTAACTTTATCTTGTGATAAATTCTGAAGTGGTCTGTTATGACAGTTCCTTTTAGACCCATGGGTCAAAATAGATTTTCCTTAGAGTGAACCACAGGGATTTCACAGATACAGTGTAATGAAGGACCAGACACACCCATAGACTTATTCCTGGAGAGCTGAGCTTCTTACATTTGACAAGCAGGCTTCTGCTTGACTAGCTGAAAACTCAGGCAAATGTGAGCCTCATTCTCTTCTCTGAAAATGAAGGAATTGGATCAAACAGTGTAACTGTCTGAAAAAAAAAAAAAGGCCAATTTAGACCTTACTCCAGATCTGGTAAATCAGGTTCTAGGAGTGTAGTCCAGGTGTGTGTATTTTTCATAGCTCCTTGGGTGTCATTAAAAATCCATAGATGGCTACTTTCTAACCAGAGTGTGTGCTAATGGCAGGCTCCACTTTTATTTCTGTGTCTCTTCAGACAACAAGCATTTGCTGAATGCTTACTGCATGGTGGGTGGAACAACAGCCATTGTGCTGATGCCAGGAATTCTGCAGGAACCAGGTGCCCAAGGTCCTTGCCTTCAAGGAGCTTGAAGTCTAGTTCAGATGAAAAAAACTAACAGTACAAGAGTAAGAGAATTAGGATGGGCATGGTGGCACACACCTGTAATCGCAGCTACTCGGGACGCCAAGGTGGGAGGATTGCTTGAGCCCAAGAGTTCAAGACCAGCCTGGGCAACATAGTGAGACACCCCCACCCCCGCCCCCGCCACTCCACTCTCTTAAAAAGAAAAAAGTTTGAGAGAATTTCAGATGGGCTACAAGCTATGAACAAGATAGAACAGGGTCATGACGTGGAGCTAGGGAGGTGAGGAGGGCCAGAGTAGGCATCTCTGAATGGACACGTGTCAGGGGGTTGGAATCTCAGAGATGCAAAAGAGCCAATCAGGAGGAGAGCATGCTTAGGACAAAGCTCAGGAGGCTGGAGTGTGCAAGATATGCTCAAGAAAGAGGCAGTAAGCAAAGGCCAGAGTGGCTGAAACATAAAAAAGGAAAGGCAGGGAAGTAGGAGAGAGAAGCAGAGGTCAGATCTCAGCCGTTGACCATGGCTGTGCATTGGAACTTCATTCTAAGTGCAGTTGGGAGCCATTGGAGGATGGAGATTGTTTGTTTTCAGAAATGAATTGGTTCTTGATTTTCATTTGAATAAAACCATTTGAGCTGCTCTGTATGATACCTGACAAGGTGGTTATAAAATTATTACTTGATATTTGACTAATTCGGCTTTATTTTCTTAACTTGAGATCTAATTCATATACCATGAAGTTTATGCTTTTAAAATGTCCAACTCAGCTAGGCGCAGTGGTTCTTGCCTGTCATCCCAACACTTTGGGAGGCCAGGAGTTTGATGCTTCAGTGAGCTATGATTGAACCACTGTACTCCAGCCTGAGCAACAGAGCGAGACCCCATTTCTACAAAATTTTTTAAAAATTAAAAAACATTCTCTGGGCGTGGTGACATGTGTCTCTAGTCCCAGCACCTTGGGAGGCTAAGGAGGGAGGATCGCTAGAGCCCAGGAGTTTGAGGCTATGGTGAGCTATGACTGTGCCATTATACTCCAGCCTGGGCAATAGAGCAAGACCCTATCTCTAAAATAAATAAATAAATAAAATGTACAACTCAGAGATTTTTAGTATATTCACAAAACTATGCAACTATCGCTATTATCTGCTTTTAGAATTTAAGAATAAATTGCTTTAAGTAGTAAAAATACAATGGTATAGGAAATCGTAATACTGATCCTGGAGTAAAAGAAAGCTTGACTGAGATGATGGAGAAGACACTCAGACTCTCATATTCCACACATCTAATGGAATTTTTTTTTGTGATGATGGACATGCTCTGTATTACACTGTCCAGACTGGGAGCCACCAGCCCCATGGGGCTGTTGAGCACTTGAAATGCGACTGCTAACTATTGAGGAACCGGATCTTTTATTTAGTTAAATTTAAATAGCCACATACGGATACCATTTTGAACAGCACAGCTCTATGGCAACTTACAAATGCATAGTCTTATCTGAGATCATGTTTCCCCTCTCTCCTACCTCCCCAGTATCTAAAATGGTTGAAATGTTAAAGCATATTTATTGTATTTATACCTAATCCTCAGTACAAAGAAAAAGCAGGAGAGTTTCCACAAGGAATCCAGATGACAAAAGGCATAAGGAATGGATGGCAGATTCTGAGCATCTTCTGGGGTAGAATAGGATCTGAGTGGGAGTCAACCCGGTTGTCAACACATGGGTGACATCTGTGTGCTCATGGAAGCCAAAAGCAAGTGGTGACCCCAGCACCAGCTTCACAGCTCACAAAGAATAAAAATAATTCCCAAAGCAGAATATTTTGAGAAGGCAATAAATAAGGTTATTTCTCCTGCTCAAGTTGTGGGTTGCATGTGACAACAGGAACAAAATCAACCTTTCTAGGATTATGTCACTGAACTATTTGTTAAGAAGCATCAAAGCGCAATAAAACACTCTAAACTCTCATGGTTAAACTCATTAAGCCCCACCTTCCCCAAGTTCCATTTAAGCTGTTTCTGTTATTTAAAAAAAGAGAAAAAACATCTCCAGAGCCTTGCATTTTTGTCTAGAGGATTTGCTTTTCCATCCTTCAGAAGTAGCAAAGCCCAGGAGCAGCCTTAAACTTTATTAATATTGGAAAATATTCAGTGGTTTTTTTCATTGTTCATTTCCTGTTTATTTTTTTTAACTACCGTGTTTTGCAAATATGAGGCATTCATGAAGGTAAACAAATTTAAGATTTTTTTTTAATCTTAAAACTTCCTATATTGTTTTGGAGCAAAAATAAATTCTTGGTATTTTTTATGTATGACTTATGAAAAGATGGGATGGCCTTTAATGCATAAGGCCTATGCATTAATATTTGCCTATAAAATATGGCATGTTCCAGAGAAGACCAGAAATACTCCCTTATTATTTAACAGATGTAGAAGAAAAAAAGCAATCAGACAACCTCTAAAATTGCAAAGTTTTAAGGTAAACACACAAATGTAGACTGAGGTCAAAATATTTAAAAGTTATTTATTAAACTAACAAACCATTAAATATAATGTTATGGCCTCCTATCTTGACGTCTATGCCTTCATGTGATCTGGAAAGTGAGGTTCAAATTTAGAATTCTCTGCCTAGAGATTTACCAAAATGTAGCAAAACTAAGGGAGGCAGCCTGTCTCCCATCTAAGACTGCACAAGGGCTCTGTCTGGGCCTACGTTCCCCCGTGAATAGCCATCCTTGGCCAGGCTTCCAGTCTAGGATAGTGCACATCTGTGCTGTCCTCCACCCCAGGGAGGGTAGACCTGGGGCAGAGACCTGTGCAGGCATGGGATGCAGGCTCAGGCATTTGGGAAGGAAATGCTGGGATTGCAAATGAATGATCTAAAGAACTGGGCGTCTTCTCTTGCTTCATAGGGAAGGACATGGCTGGAGGAGGGTCAGAGCAGGGGGTCTAAATCAGAAAGTCCAGGTTACAAACCTAGCACCTGGTTCTAAGAGCCAATGACCATTAAGTGCCTCTTTGTGGTTTTTGTTTTGTTTTTGTTTTTGCTTGCGATGGGGTCTTGCTGTGTGACTCAGCCTGGAATAGCAGTGGCAAGATCATGGCTCACTACAGCCTTGACCTCCCACTTAAGCAATCCTCCCACCTTAGCCTCCTGATTACCTCAAACTATAGGCATGTGCCACCACACCTAGCTACTTTTTAAATTATTTTTTGTAGAGATGGGGAGTCACTATGTTGGCCAGGCTGGTCTCTAACTTCTGGGCTCTAGTGATCCTCCTGCCACATCCTCCCAAAGTGCTGGGATTACAAGTGTGAGCCACCGTGCCCGGCCCAGTGCCTCTGTTGGAAGAAACTCTGCTCCCTAACATTCCCCTGGTGAAATTTCACCAAACCAGGACAGCAGAGCAGTCACTTATTAGAGTGCTAAAATATCCTATATTGTTTTAGAGCAAAAATAAATTCTTGATATTTATTATGTATGAAGTTATGAAAAGATGAGATGGACTTTAATGCATCCTTAAGATGTGGCTCTACAGGTGTTCTCTTTGACAGTCAGAAGTTTTCAGTTTGCTATTTCCAAGGCTTCGGAGTGCTTTTAAATTTTTTCTGGCTTTATTGAAATGCAGTTCACATACCATGCAATTTACCTGTTATTTTTAGTATCTTCACAGAATTGTGCAACCATCACCACAGTCAATTTTAGAACATTTTCACGAGCCCCAAAAGAAACCCATGCTCATTAGCAAGGATTCCCTTTCTCCTCACCTCTCCCCCAGCCCAGGGCAAGCACTAATTGACTTTGTCTCTCTAGTTTGACTCTTTCTTACTGAGTGCTTTCACACTTTTAAGATAGTTTCCCTATACCCTGTGTACATATTAAGTAGGCCCAGATAGAATAGCAAAATCTCAATACAGCCAGGTATTTTGTTTTCTCGATATATGTAGGTTAGTGCTTCTCAAATGTTAATGTGCAAGAGAATCATTCTGGGAACCTGGTTATAATTCCCACTGATTCTGCCAGTCCAGGGCAGGGCCTGAAATTCTGAATTTCTCACAAGGGATGCTCATGCTGCTTGTCTGGAAGCCATTTTTTTTTTTTTTTTTTTTTTTTTTTGGAGACAGAGGCTCACTCTGACACCCAGGCTGTGGCACAATCTTGGCTCACTGTAGCTTTCTCATCCTAGGCTAAAGTGATCCTCCCACCCCAACCTCCCAAGTAGCTAGGACTACAGGCATGTGCCACCATGCCTGGCTAATTTTTGTATTTTTTGTAGAGATAACAGGATTTCCCCATGTTGGCCAGGCTGGTCTCAAACTACTTAACTCAAATGATCCACCTGCCTTGGGCCTCCCAAAGTGCTGGGATTACAGGCATAAGCCACTACACTTACCCTGGAAGACATATTTTAAAGGACAAGGACACATGATGCTGAAGTCATTATTTTAACCAAAACAGTCTCCATTTCAGACAATGTGTCAGGACCCAAGATTTACAACTGGTTTAGTATGGCAGGCTGGGGTAAGGGGGCTGTGCATGCATGCAAGTCTGTGTGTGTGCATGGGCATGTATGTGTGTGTGTGTGTCTGAGAGAAAGAGAGAGACAGAGACAGAGACGGGCAGTGGACAGAGGCTCTATGAACATGGACCTCTGTTTACCATTCTGAAATGAGGGCTGTGAGGATTTTGTGCATTTCTTTTCTCCCTTCTGGCCTTCGACTCCATGCTTTTCCTGAATCACTGTCCTCCTTGTAAAGCCGAGATATTGCAGGTGGTTCAACTTTGGTTCCCTTCTTTATCAAGTCTGAAAAACCACGTTCCTCTGACCATGGCTGATGCATCACGGTCATCAGTTCTGATCACATGGCACTTTCTGGAAACTGTGTTCTTGTGAAAAGAAATAAGAACCACATGTCCCACACTTTGATATTTTCAACAAGCTCTGTTTCCTTGGGCATAGGAACCACAGTCCCTGTTTACAGAGCAGGAATCTGAAGCACATGCCCTTGGTGGCTGGGCTCAGTCAAAACCCAGGGCTGGCTGGGCACCGTGGCTCACGCCTGTAATCCCAGCACTTTGGGAGGCTGAGGCAGGTGGATCACAAGGTCAGGAGATCAAGACCATCCTGGCCAACATGGTGAAATTCCATCTCTACTAAAAATACAAAAATTAGCCAGGCGTGGCAGGCGTACACCTATAGTTCCAGCTATTCAGGAGGCTGGGGCAGGAGAATTGCTTGAACCTGGGGAGGCGGAGGTTGCAGTAAGCCAAGATCATACCATTTCACTCCAGCCTGGGCAACAAAGAGCGAAACTCCGTCTCAAAAATAAATAAATAAATAAATAAAAACCCAGGGCCTCTGGGTTTGCTCAGGGCGGGCATTGCACAGCCTGTGGCGTTCAGTTGCCATCCACAGAAGGATTCCCTTTCTCTGGGTTTTATCACATTGTTTGTGTTCCTGTGGTTTCTTGCTAAAAGCTGTATCATCAGATCCCACATGGCATGGCAGCGCCAAGGCCAAACACAGAAACCAAGCTTTATTCATCCTCCAGGATGGCCCATGAGACTCCCTGAGTGCCCAGCTGTTATTTCAGATGTGAGGTGGGAGCATGGGGAAGCTTCGGTGGGGCCGCTGGGCTATGTATGGCAGAGGCTGGGTTGTGTATAAAACCCCTGAGAACATGACATAAGCAGTTGAGCTTCATGGCAACATGTCTGTGACTTCTTCTTAAGACACATTTGAATCTGTAAAAAAAAAAACGCAAAATTACTGAGAAAAGACAAGAATGTGAATCCAGTGGTGACCGTTTACAGCAGCACATCTCTGATCACAGCATCTCCTGGCTCCAGCACATTCAATGGCTCCCTAATACCCAAGTGCTAAACCCAGCCTCCTTATTATCACCTCCAGGGCTCTCCTCTCTGGCTTTGACCTCCAATTCTAGCTCTGCTGCCTACAAGTCTCTTATAAGTCCCTCCCACTCCAGCTGCTTTATCGTGGACCATGTGCTGTTTCAGGAACATGGTGCCTCGCAGCTGCCATGCCTCTCCTCATGCTGTTCCTTTTTGCTGGAATGTCCCTCTTTCCCTTCTCTGTTAAAATTTGAGTCTTCCTTTCAGGATGAATTATTTGCCTCCTCCTTTATGATGTGTTTTTTAAAAAATCTCTTTAAATTAATTAATCGATTTAGAGATGGGATCTCACTCTGTTGCCCAGGCTGGAGTGCAGTGGTATGGTAATAGCTCACTGCAGTCTTGAACCCCTGGGCGCAAGCACTCCTCCCGCCTTCCAAAGTGCTGGGATTATAGGCATGAGCCACCACATTCAGCTGTTTTTGAATCTTCTTACTGTCTTTCTCTCCTTTGTGTTCTTTTCCAACTGGACTTCGTTTTGACATTGTCTTGTGATTTACCTTGTTAGTAGAAACAATGCAAATATAACGACCATTTATTGAACACATGCCATGTGTCTAATGGGGTAGCATGTGGTTTACATAAGTGACTCCATTCCTCTTCCAAATGCCTTAGTAAGGAAGCTGGTGTTGTAACCACTGAAAGGAGAAGTTATAAGTTCAGACTTTTCCCAGAGCTGCCCAGCAGGTCTGGCATTGGGCCCAAGGCTGGTGATGACACCCAGACCCTCTTAGGCAGCAGTCCCCAATTCTTTTGGCATCAGGGACCAGTTTCCTGGAAGATAATGTTTTCTTGGACCAGGCAGGTGGGGGGATGGTTTTAGGATGATGCAAGCACATTGCATTTATTGTGTACTTTATTTCTATCACTACATTGAAATATATTAATATAATGAAATGATTATATAATTCACCATAATGTAGAATTAGTGGGAGCCCTGAGCTTGTTTTCCTGCAACTAGATGGTCCCATCAAAAGGTGATGGGAGACAGTGACAGATCATCAGGCATTAGATTCTCATAAGAAGTGCACAACCTAAATCCTCGATGTGCAGTTCACAATAGGGCTCATGCTCCTATGAGAATCTAATGGGGCCACTGATCTGACAGGAGGTGGAGCTCAGGTGGTAATGCTCACTTGCCCTCTCCTTATCTCCTGCTGGTTCCTAATGGAACCAGTCCATGGCCCAGGGGTTGGGCACCTTCTCTTAGATTCTGTTCATATTCATTTATCTCAACCATAGCTGGCTAGAGCCAACAAAGGAAGCCTCCAGCTCATGTACAAACCCTTTGACTTCCAAATTATAGAGGACTTGGCTTTACCTGTGTCAACCAGTCCATGGCCCGGGGGTTGGACACCTGCTGTTGGGTTCTGTTCATATTCATTTATCTCAACCAGAGCTGGCTGGAGCTGACAAAGAAAGCCTCCAGCTCGTGTTCAAACCCCTGTGACTTCCAAATTTTAGAGTACCTGGCTTTACCTGTGTGAGATAGTTTAGGGGACTGTCCCTCTGCCTCAGCACACTGACTGTCATGAGTCATGCCTGCCCCCAGGTCATTTTTTATTTCAACAGTGTATCTCTGAGCTGTGGCCTTTGAGAGGCCTTAAAGGGTATGCTTGAAGTTTTTGCAAAACCTAGCAGGGAGATCTTGGGTCCTCAGGAAAGCAACACAAGCAAACATTGTAAGCCAAGAAATTCAAGCATGTGGTGGTGGGGATCACTGTCAACACAGATGCTTATTTGGCCAGGTTAAGGAATGAGCAGGGTACAGAAAGGTCCGTGGGAATGGGGCCTCCGTGCACCCCAGCAGAAGTGAGTAGGGAGCTAGAAATGCTATTGGGTGACAAGACTCATGTTAGAGTAGAAATGAGCAAGGAGTAAGCAGGGAGTTAGAAGACTCTTGGGTGACAAGACTCATGCTCACGTCAACACCGGTTATCCCATGGGCTTGTTTGCTGTCGGGGTCAGCTGTTGGATCTGCTGTGAGAATGGGTGGATGAGGAGGTGAAACGCAGCACAACTTGATCTAGACAGGTAAAAAAGCTAAGCTCAGCCAAAAGAATGGTCTGAAATAATATTTAAGGACCTAAAGAAATGCTCACAATGTAATAATGCTTTAAAATTTAAGAATGGGCAAAATCACAACTTTGTTAAGATACATACCACCATATGCACTCACGAGTATGCATAGGAAAGAATCCAGGGGAATGTTCCAGAGGATTGTCTGAGGGATGGGACAATGGCAATTTTGATTTTGCTTTTATACAGTTTTTGAACTTCCACAGTGTTCTCAAGTAAAATGTGTTAATCAGAAAAAAAAAAAAAAACCCTGATAATCAGATAATTAGAAAAAAAATTCACAGAGCACAAAGCAAGCAGTGTTGGTGGCAGTCTGGGTGGGAAGGACCATTGTTCCCACCCAGCATGGTTTTCTTCTTAATGTTCTTTCATGTGTGTGCACCCAACTTCAAAGCTTTTCCTGAGTTTATTTTTGTGACCAATGGCTTTAAACTTCCTCAGAGACAGACCCCCATTGGGGAACTACAGTTTGAAAATGTGCTGGAAATTGATGAAACACTGCAAGAATTTCTGGTGTAGACAAGACTTCAGGAGGAGCATGGAGAGAGCGAGATCCTCTTGGCAAAATGTCCTCCCCATTCTGTTCTGTCCCCTCTTGGCCTGTTCCATCCCTGACCGATCATGGATCTCCACTACCACATACCCACAGTCACCCCAGGGACTTGGATGGATCAAGAAAGCAAAATCCTTCCCGAGAACTGTCTTTACCATCTTGGATTCCTTTAGAGCTCTGAAAAGCAAAGGGCTGGATTTAAGATATGGGGAAGAGGCTAAGTGTAGTGGCTCTAGCCTGTGATCTCAGCATTTTGGGAGGCAGAAGGATTGCTTGAGGCTGGGAGCTCAAGAACATAGGAAGGCCCTGTCTCTACAAAATCTAAAAAAAATAGAGTCGGGCATGGTGCCACAGAAGGGTCTCTTGAGAATTGAGCCCAGCCTGGGCTACAGAGTGAGACCCTGTCTCTATTTTAAAAAACAAAAGAAAGAAATGGGAGGGGTTGCATGAAGATACTGCTTCGCTTCATCCTCCTTCTCTATGTACACATGCACCTACTAACATGACCGTCTTGAAAGAAAATTCTAAGCCAAAAATTTTGAGGCCATTTAGTGCAAATAAACAAAGAGGAAAGTGGGAAAGCCCTTGGATAAGACTACCTTGACTTTGGTGGCAAATTTGTCAGACTTCAGTTTTGTTTTTGTGTGATTTTAATATTTGCTTTTAAAATCTTGGTACATAAAAGATTATCGAGGCAGAGGTTGCAGCAAGCCAAGATCGCGCCACTGCACTCCAGCAACAAAAAACAAAAAACAAAAAACAAAAAAAAAATTATCAAAGAAAAACTTTATATGTGCCTGAATAACTTTCTTACATTTTGGCAGTGTCTTTTAATGCTTCAGAAAATGTTTTTTGAAGGGAGGCAGGGATGGATGAGGACATGCTGCCAGGTTAGAAGAGACTGAATCAACCCTCCCACATTCTGAATCTTGTGTGTATGTGTGTTGGGGTGAGGGAAAATGGCTAGATGAAAGCAAATACACTCAAGTTTACAACACTTATTCTCAAACATCATATAGCTCTTCCAAATGTCATTTTGATAAGTTAATGTAAATGAATCAGAAACATCTGCCTGCCAAATCCCACTGCACATACAAGGGCTTAACAATTAAATGGAAAAAATGTTCAGTACGATGTGTTTCAGGTTTTAGCAGATCCAAGATGTTTCGAAAAACAGTTAAGTTCTTAAGACATTTTGATGATTTAAAGGGCAGCTGGCTCTCCCACCCTCTTTAAAAATGGCAGTGGTTATTTCTGTTCTTTGCGTTGATGCCAATTTTTCTTATTGTCTGTGGAAGAAACTCTCTAGCAGAAGCTCACATCCCTGGTCTCTGAAATGATGACTGCAAATTGCTGTCCTATCCAGACAGGCTCACTTCTAACCCTCTCCTCCTGTGCCCAGATTTGGTTCCTAAGTAAATGCTGTGTTCTTCAAGTACAGAAGTTTTTTGTTTTCTGCTTTTTTGAGACAAGCTCTCACTCTGTTGCCCAGGCTGGAGTACACTGGTACGATTATGGCTCACTGCAGCCTCCATCTCCCAGGCTCAAACAATTCTCTCACCTCAACCTCCCAAGTTGCTGGGACCACAGGTGTGCGCCACCATACCTGGCTAATATTTTTAACTTTTTGTAGAGACAGGTCTCACTATGTTTCCCAGGCTGTTCTCAAACTTCTGGCCTCCAGCGATCCTCCTACTGCAGCCTCCCAAAGAGCTGGGATTATAGGCATGAGCCACTGTACCCAGCCCAGGCACAGGGTTTTAAGTGATGATGAGGCAGTGTTTTTCCTAATTACAAGACCCTTTCCTAGAGTCAAGAAGAGCACTGTTGCCACAATGGGTCACTGTCTCACAATTTCAGGAATTTCTCAATTTGTAGTCCTGTTCACCTTGAGGAAAAGGAAGAAAAGATATTAAATGTTCAGGGGATGAGCTGAAATATGATAGATTATCAAAAGGAAAACAGTTCAAATGTATAAAAGACAACAATTGAAATTCCGCTGTAAAATGAAAGCCACATTGGGCTCAGTCCCCTCAAACGTCCCTCTTATTCTTGGATGCAGCAGGGGTATCCCGACAAACGCCCACTAAGTGGACGAAAGTGATGAGTGTGCAGTTCTCTCCCAAGCTCTCTAACTCCAAGAAGTCATCCTTACATTTTATTGACTTTCAGTCTCGACATCCTGAAATTTTAATCACCCGAGCGCTGCTTAGACATCAGCCAGCTCACCCAACTTGTAATTCTGTCTGGACTTGAAGATGAAAGAAGAAACCCTCATGCATTTTTGTTTCTTCTGTTTTCCCCTTCAGGGGACACTGTCAATCTTTCTTAGGCTTCCTGAGTAATCATCATTTAATTTTCTTTATAGGTTGGAAAGTGTTGATTCTCTTTTAAAAAAAAAAGTGAGAATAATTAAAAGTGATGGGAACAGGTTAGTAAATAGATGGGTGAATTCAGGACACCACATGTCTCCCTCATGGTACAAATGGTGCCATTTCACCCCAGTGGCTTTTAAGTTCAGAACTGGGAATTAATGATATTTTCTCACTAAGTTTAAGAAACCAAAAACAAAAGAATTAAAGCAGGGCTTCATCCCACTGTTTCAGAGCCAAAATTTGTTTTAGTCTCACCAGAATAAATCAATTTGGGGTCCCATTTAAAACCGTCCTGTGACTTTCTGCTCCTTCCAGCCTCAGGCCCAAGCCTGGGCTTTGTTTCATGTCTGCTTTTGAGGTCATCTCCTCTTTCCCTTTTTCACACATGTCCTAGCAAGCAGAGTTGCCTCCCGCCTGGGGCCTTTCACTAAATGTTCTCTCTCTGACCCACAGATCCCCCCCAAACAACCAATGCCTTTCCTTATCCAGGGCTCAGTTCAAATGGCTCCTCTGTGGCGAGCATCCCCAGACACACATAAATCACTTTGTAGCCATTATCCTGCTTTAATTTCATCACAGCACTTATTGCTAAATGAAGTAGTCTTGCTAGCTGGGCGTGGTGGCTCACGCCTGAAATCCTAGCACCTTGGGAGGCTAAAGGAGGAGGATTGCTTGAAGCCAGGGGTTCAAGACCAGCCTGAGCAACATAGGGAGATCATGTCTCTACTTAAAAATAGTATTTTAAAAATAGTCTTGTTTATTGTCAACCTTACATCACTGAAGCATACACAGTGAATGAATGTTCTATGTAGACATGGCCCGTGTTTGGAAAAACTTTGCTGTTTTCAATTATTTATTTGTTTGTTTTGAGATGGAGTCTTGCTCTGTTATCCAGGCTGCAGTGCAGTGGCGCGATCTCAGCTTACTGCAACCTCCGCCTCCTGGGTTCAAGTGATTCTCCTGCCTCAGCCTCTCAAGTAGCTGGGACTACAGACGCATGCCACCACATCCAGCTAATTTTTTTGTATTTTTAGTAGAGATGGGGTTTCACCATGTTAGCCAGGATGATCTTGATCTCCTGACCTCATGATCTGCCTGCCTTGGCTTCCCAAACTGCTGGGATTACAGGTGTGAGCCACCACAACTGGCCTTCAATCTTTTTTTAATGTTGGGCATTGCTGAGTTTGTACCTGGTATGTTAACATGCTAGTTGGTGTCTTCTAATAGCTTGGAGGGAGTGTTTATTTTTCAGCGATTCCATCTCTGTGGTATGTGATGGCATGCTGCCAAAGCCCAATCTTTCAGAAAGGGGTTGGTAGAATCAACACCGTAAGGGATAGGTTCTATTAAAAGAAGCACCAAATTTCTTAAGATTTGCCTTTCTGCATCTCTAGGCTATAGATTTGAAATTCTGGCTGAATGTACACTGAGTATGAGGATCAGCTAACAAAGGCTGGGTTGCTGGCTCACGCCTTTAATCCCAGCACTTTGGGAGGCTGAGGAGGGTGGATCACTTGAGGTCAGGGCTTCAAGACCAGCCTGGCCAATATGGTGAAACCCCATCTCTACTAAAAAATACAAAAACTTAACCAGGTGTGGTGGTGCATGCCTGTATGTAGTTCCAGCTACTGGGGAGGCTAAGGCAGGAGAATCACTTGAGCCCAGGAAGCACAGGTTGCAGTGAGTCAAGATTGCACCATTGCACTCCAGCCTGGACGTAGCAACAGGACTCTGTCACACACACACAAAAAGGCGAGGGAGGTGGTGTGGGTGGGTGCTGGGTGTGGTGGCTGATGCCTATAATCCCAGCACTTTGGGAGGCTGAGATGGGCGGATCATAAGGTCAGGAGTTCAAGATCACCCTGGCCAATATAGTGAAACCCTGTCTCTACTAAAAATTTTAAAAAAGTAGCTGGTGTGGTGGCGCATGCCTGTAATCCCAACTACTCAGGAGGCTGAGGCAGGAGAATTGCTTGAACCTAGGAGATGGAGGTTGCAGTCAGCAGAGGTGGCACCACTGCACTCCAGCCTGGGTGACAGAGCAAGACTCCATCTCAAAAAAAAAAGAATCAGGGAACAAGACAACTTAGTTCTTGTCCTTAACCTCCCTTCAGGAACACCACTTCAACCTTGGAATGAATTTTTTGGAGGAGGCCCTGGTCTTCATAAATGGCTATTAATCCACAGACAATAGGCTGATACCTATCACCTTCACAATCCCAAGCACCTGAAGACATTCAGGCCTACCTTGAGAATGAACTTGGACAAGCATGTGACAATGTGACAACCCTCAGAAGCTGATGAGAATGAGAATGAGCATGTAGGCCTATTTAGGTCAAATGTAGATTATTGCAGATGTACCTAAAAATGACAATTTCCTAGCCAGGATGGGTTAAAAAACAAAGTTTAGAATTTCCAAAAAATCATTGATCTTAATGGGCTTCTCCCCTTTTAATGTTTATTTTCAGAAAACATAATAACAGATGTTCCCTGAAAAGGTCTGAGAAACCTGTTTCTAAGCCAGGATTCTGTGCAAAATACCTTCTTAAGGAAACATGGTTTGGTTTTTTTTGAAATTGTGATGCTCTGAGAAGTTAGGAAACGTTTTCAAACTTCGTTACTCCTTCTTAACTAATTTCGAATTTGTCATTCTAGTATTTATGTAAACCTCTCTCAAATCAAGGCAAGAAGCACAGTAGCTTATTTCTTTCTACATCACCAGTCAGTCGGTCATTGGATCAGGCTGCTGTCTCAGGGCACCGTGTCTTACCTGTGCCTTCCCTTTGGTACTTTCTGGGGTTGAGTTGCTTGTCTGGGCTTAGTTCCTGTGTGTGGACTGTTGCAGGATCCTCCATGGAATCTCCTCACTGTTCTCCTCTGACTTATCACCAGCATTTTTATCTGTCACCTGGATCACATTAGTTACTCTCTTAATGCCAGTTGAGACATCCTCTAATACTGAGGATTAAATCTGAGAGCCTTACTTTTATGTTGAAAAACTCTTCTCTGGAGTGTTCTTGATCCTAAAGCGACTCACAGTGAGGTCCATGGGCCAGCAACGTGGCAACATCAACATCACCTGCGCTCCTGAGGAGTCTCACCCCTCCCCCAGGTCAACTGCATTAAAATCTTCTCATTAACAAGATGCCCAGGTCATTCCTATGCATATTGCAATTGAGAGGTGCTTTCTAGAATCCTCACAGCTACCACCCCCACCATCATCATCATCATCATCAACAGTCATGTCCTATTGAGAAATTTCTTTGCCAGGTCTGATCTGAGTATCCTGCACACACCATCAAAACAATCTCATTTCATCCTCCCAAGGTCTCTATGTGGAATGTACTGTTATTATTCCCACTTGCAGGTGAGGAAGCTGAAGCTCAGGGAGATCAAGACATTTATATGAAATTATCCAGGTAGGAAGTATAGGTAGCCTGAGTTCAGTCTGAGACACTTTGCCTCCAGCGTCCCTCTCCCCCAGTCCTTCCCACTTCCCTGCTGGCCAGGTGAGTTCACTCCGTAATCATTTCATTTGCTTCTTTCTAGTCAGTCTGCTAAACTCCAAAAGCAAAGCTCTTATGAAGGGAAGGCTGCAGCTTGGTGAGTTCTGTAAAAGAGCTTTGGATCGGCCAGGCACAGTGGCTCACGCCTATAATCCCAGCACTTTGGGAGGCTGAGGTGGGTGGATCACGAGGTCAAGAGATCAAGACCATCCTGGTCAACATGGTGAAACCCCGTCTCTACTAAAAATACAAAAATTAGCTCAGCATGGTGGCGCACGCCTGTAGTCCCAGCTACTCGGGAGGCCGAGGCAGGAGAATTGCCTGAACCCAGGAGGTGGAGGTGGCGGTGAGCTGAGATCGCGCCATTGCACTCCAGCCTGGGTAACAAGAGCAAAACTCCGTCTCAAAAAAAAAAAAAGATCTTTAGATCTTCAAATTATTTTAAAATAAGAATGAGTTTGTACCCTGTGTAGATTTGATCTCTCTCAGCCCCAGAGAACAAGCTCTTTCTGCTGCTTCCAATTAAACTGGATGACTTAGAGTTGCAGATTGCCATCCCCCTAGATGTCAACTCCTGGCTCTGTTGAAGTGGTACAGTATCTCAGACTTGACTTTTGGAAGAAAATGTATATTTACAGCTCTAATCTGAAAAAAAAAATAGAGAAAGTAACATGACCTTGCAGTGACATTGGTCTACAGTTTATCAAATTCTTTAAAGATCTCAAGGTCAAAATAGCTATAGCCTATTTACTTAAGACCAAAAGTTAATTACAAGAAGGCGATATCTGGGGCCTGGAAGAGGTTGAGGTCAGTGATTTTCAAACTGATCACTGAACTACTCTGCTCTGAGAGGATGCGCCTTCCAGAGAAGGACTGGGGAGTGGGTGGTGGGGTTGGGTGCAGCTGGCCTGAGATAGGGGTTCGGTGAACACTTTTTCACTTTCAACTAATTAGTACAGTACTTTCAATGAGTGCTTGCAATCTTATATCATTTTATATAGTAGAGCCTAGGGTAACATTTAATTTAATGAGCCTTTCCTTGTTTGTGAAAAAAAAAATTGTACCTTAAAAAGCAACTGAGCTAATCCTACTCTATCCTTTTCGTTCTTTGCAGTTGAGGCCGTTGAGGCTCAGAAAGGCAAATTGACTCCCCAAGGTCACACATTGTTTTGACTGAAAGCTGTTTCTTGTATTCCTCCTTTGAAAGCTCAAAAGCTGGGCTGGCCGCCAAGTCTGCTGTCTGGATCAGCCCTTATATCCAGTGGCACTGACCTGGGTATATTTCCTTTGCATTTAGGACTTCTTGGTGTGTGTTTGGAAAACAAAACACTATTCAGGTGTTCATCGGCAGAGCTTAGTAAGTCGTACATTCTCAGTGTTCTTTTTCTTCCACCATGCAGTCAATCTACATGCCTCCCCTCCTTTCCTGGCTTATTTTTACATTGAAGGCGGCCTTGAAAACAGTGCTGAATACTCCAACATCAGCAAGATAGAGTAGCTCTTCTGCGACCACAAGGTTAAATGGTGGGAAAACCCCATTTTAGGAAAATGTGCACTTAAAGAACTTAAGACCTAGAGGGAATATGGGGTCGGGAGTCTGAAATCACAAGAAGACCTATGAAAACCCCCCTTTTTTTCCTTTAACTTTCATTAAAATAAATCAATAAAAAAGAGCCACCAGTGAGGAACACCAGTGACATTTTACAGTTAGTAATGATGGGTATATGGATAATTTTCATTTTATCCCTTCTTGTCAGACACGTCTTCATTTGCTGTGTGACAGGAGATGTATACTAAGAAACATTTTATTTTTAAGGGTGGCTCTCCTCAAAGCCTGGGCCCCCAGCTCTTGTGCTGGCCGAAGTAGGATTCTGGAACTTGGTTTCTCATCTCTGACATTCTAGTTTACCTACCATTTCTATTGTTTTTTTCTCGAGACAGGGTCTTGCTCTGTCGCCAGGCTGGAGTGTAGTGGCACAATCTCGGCTCACTCCAATCTCCGCCTCCTGGGTTCAAGTGATTCTCCTACCTCAACCTCCTGAATAGCTGGGACTACAGCCATGTGCAACCACACCCAGCTAACTTTTGTATTTTTAATAGAGACAGCATTTCACCTTGTTGGCCAGGATGACCTGACCTCAGGTGATCTGCCTACCTTGGCATCCCAAAGTGCTGGGATTACAGGTGTAAGCCACCACGCCCAGTCCTACATTACCTACCACTTCTAAACGCTGTCTCTCCTTTCTCTAATTGTTCCCAGTGGGACCAACATACACACTGGAACTGAAATTCCTATTATTTCCAAAGATGTGTTGAAGTCACAAACACTGAGATTTCCTACAAAGGAAACTCTTCCTTATTCTAAAAGGATAAGTACGTATTGTTTTATGTTTTAGTGCTGCACTGTTTACAATAGCAAAGACTTGGAACAAACCCAAATGCCCATCAATGATCAACTGGAGAAAGAAAATGTGGCACATACACACCATGGAATACCATGTAGCCATAAAAAAATAATGAGTTCATGTCCTTTGCAGGGACATGGATGAAGCTGGAAGCCATCGATCTCAGCAAACTAACACAGGAACAGAAAACCAAACATCACATGTTCTTACTCATAAGTGGGAGTTGAACAATGAGAACACATGGACGTAGGGAGGGGAACATCACACACCGGGGCCTGTCGGGGTAGGGGACAAGGAGAGGGAGATCATTGGGACAAATATGTAGTACTTGAGGGGTTTAAAACCTAGATGACGGGTTGATAGGTGAAGCAAACCACCATGGCACATGTATACCTATGTAACAAACCTGCACATTCTGCACATATTTCCCAGAACTTAAAGTAAAATTTAAAAAATTTAAAAAGACAAGTACGTGTTGTTTTACTTGGATACGTCTAAGCCCCCAAGAATTTGGAGGGAAGTATTGGTTCTCAAGTATTTAATCATGTATACAGAGAAGTTATCTAAGAAGTCCTTGGGGTGTCATCTATATATGCTGATATTTTAAACTTCGCCTTTGATTATTCTGTTCCTGAGAAGAGTTATAGAATAGTTAGCTTTTCCCTCAAAAAACATATTCCTGAGAGATTGTAATAAAGCCTATCTAAAGATATCAGTGAATGATATGTAGCACTCAATCAGTTTGCTGTCATTTTTGGTGGCCTTTTCAATTGTTTACTAGGATTAAGATATTGAACGCGGTCTCAGGTAAATGTCTAGAGTAGGAAAATGATTGTTGCTGAGTATTTATAATGTCATATAACACTTGGGCGTTATAAAATGACACCATGGAGGCGTTTGACGTTTGTTAGAGTTTGGCAAAATTTATCCTTATAAAGCTTCAAAGCTGGAAAGATTATCAGGTGTACCTGGTATGACTAACCTTTATCTAAAAAGGAGCTCTTTATAGGGTATACCTCAAGATCAGGCCTGTTGGATTGTATATTCATAAACAGAACCTGCAGAGACTAGTCCTTACCTCAGGCAGTTCATGTTTCTGCTCTAGAGAGAGGCATTTGTCACTTATTTGTCTCAGACTTTTGTGCTTGTTTTGCACATGTAACCATGATATCTTAGCAGAGAGGTGAAACTATACGCTTCCTTATCTAATTCATTTTGTGCCTTACTGTCTTTCCTGTGTAGGATGGATATAGTGCCATTCTCTTTCATTCAAATTTACTTGGAAGTAAAGTTTATTCCTGACGGGAGGCCCTTTTTCGATCACATCATGCATATCCCTGCCCAGTAACTGTCTCCAGGGTAGTCCTGTGCACTGCTTGGCCTGGAGTTGAATTCTTGTGCTTATCGTGACTCCTTTGGATGAATCTAGATGCACTCACGGAGAGCAGTGTCAACTTTCCCCTGAGTCACAGGGCTGTGTGGGGGAGGCAGAGATGCTGGAGTAGAACTGGGAACCTCTTGGGGAGGTAAGAGAGAGGAATGCATACTTGGAAGTCCACCAATAGTGTCAAGTATAGTTATGTCCTTGCACTTTCCAAGGTCATATTTTTTTATTTTTCAAGTATAAAAGGACTCTCGGCCTTTTTTAAGGCCTTAAACACAACAATGATCCTTTAACATTTTATTCCCCTAAATAGTATTCTTCCCCACTCTCCCAGAAGAGTTTTTTGAAGCAGAACATCACACCTAGCTCTTCTACATATGCTTAGCATCCAGCCCAAGTGCTCAACATCAGGCACAGAATGAATACTTCCAGAAAAAATAATAAACACACATAACTTGTTCTCTGAAATCCGCTGGAATTCAAGAACCTCAGACTTTGTGTAGAACAAAACAAAACAAGAACCCAGATCTCCAAGGGTCTTGAGAAAAATCTCCTGTAACAGTGTTGCCTCTTTTTTTCTTCCATTTTAGTGTTGACATTTTAATTTGACTTTATCTTTATACAGTTTATGACTACCTTAAATAGCATTAAAATTCTATTTTTTAGTTTCATGTAACAGGGTGATCATGTTTTTGATTTTTAAGTTGTTAATATACCATAATGTAAAGGTGTTTACCATATTTTTTAATAGATTGCTGATTTTCTGTTTTAACTCCCTAAGTCTTTCTTTTCTGCCCACTACCAGAATAAGTGGGAAGAAAAGGATGATAGAAAATGAGAATGCATTTTAACCAGTCTCATGTGTACTTTCTGCTAAGTGTTTCTCACACCACCATTGTGATGGATTAACTTTATTAGTACCATTTAAAAGGTGAATTTATAAAGCTCGGAGGCAAGGGATTTTTCTAACATCTTTGTATTAGTTATCAATTGCTGCCATAACAAATTACCACAAACTTAGTGGCCTAAAATGCAAATTTGTAATCTCCCAATGCATTCTTCTTGCTTGCTGCACAGATAAAACTAATTCACTGAGACAGTTGTATTGCAGTAGAGAAAGAGTTTAATTAATGCATAGCCAGCTAGCCAAGTGGAAGATGAGAGTTTATTACTCCAACCAGCCTCTGGTTGGGGGCCACAAGACCAGTGGAGTCATGAGTCATGGGTCCAGGTGGAGTCAGTTGGTCACCAGAATGCAAAAGTCTGGAAAAGATCTCAAAAGACAAATATTATGTTCTATAATACTAATGTTATTTATAGGAGCAACTGGGGAAGTCACAAATCTTGTGGCCTCTGGCCACATGACTCCTGAGCAGTAAGGGAATTGTAGAAAGGTAAGCTAGGGGACAGTGGCTGGTTGTCCTTTAACTATGCCTACATCTTAGCAGAATTTGGGCCTCTCCCAAAATTCTGGTCTTGTGGCCTTTCATTAGTCTTGCAAAGGGGGTTTTCATCCCCCAACAGGGAGCAGACCAGTTTTAGGGAGGGACTGTTATCATCTTTGCTTCAAAGTTAAACTAAAGGCCACGGCAGGCAGATCACCTGAGCTCAAGAGTTTGAGATAAGCTTAGCCAACATGGAAAAACTCCATCTCTACTAAAAATACAAAATGACCGGGCATTGTGGTGCACATCTGTAGTCCCAGCTACTCGGGAGGCTGAGAGGCAGGAGAATAGCTTGAACCTGGGAGGCAGAGGTTACAGTGAGCCAAGATCGGGCCATTGCACTCCAGGCTAGGTGATAGAGCAAGACTCCATCTCAAAAACAAACAACAACAACAACAACAAGAAAACAAAGTTAAACTAAACAACTAAACTAAATTCCTCCCATAGGTACTTTTGCCTACGCCCCAGAGTGAGCGAGTACAGCCTGCCTGTGAGGCTAGAAGCAAAATAGAGTCAGCCAGGCTAGACTTCTTCACTCTCATGATCTTTGCAAAAGCAGTTTCAGATTTATTCTCTTATAGGTCAGAAGTCCATAATGGATATTTGGCCAAAATGAAGGTGTCAGCTGGGCAATATTTCTTCTGGAGGCTGGAGGGAAGAATCTGATTCCTTGCTTTTTCCAGGTCCTAGAGGCTGCTATTCAAATTCCTTGACTCACGGCCGCTCTCCCCATCATCAGAGCCAGCAGCCTAGCATCTTCAAATCATTCTCTGACTCTGACCATTCTGCCTCCTCTTTCCATTTCTAAAAAAATCCTTGTGATTAGGATTTTCTGAGCCCACTCAGAAAATCCAGAATAATCTCCGCATCTCAAGATTATTAATTTGAGGCTGGGATGGCAAGGGGATGAAGAGAGATTGTTTAATGAGTACAAATATACAATTAGAAGAAATAAGTTATAGTGTTCAACAGCACAATAGTGTGACTACAGGTAAGAATAAGTTATTGTCTATTTCAAAATTGCTAGAAAATATCTAAAATGTTCCCAGCACAAGGAAAGGATAAATGATAAATGTTTGAGGTGATGGACATCCAAAGTACCCTGACTGATCATTACATGTTGTATGTGTGTATGAAAATATTACATGTGCCTCATAAATGTGTACAATTACTATGTATCAATACAAATTTTAAAACAGAAAGATCGTTGATCTCATCTTTGAAGTCTCTTTTGCCCTGTGAGACAATATATTCAGTTCTAGGATTTAGGACATAGAAATCTTTGAGAGAAGCATTACTCTGCCTACTGCAGAGACCCGTATAATGTCCTAACAGAGTTGACTTTCTTCAGGTTTCTAGCTTTCTGCATATACAAGAAAAAAGTTTTTGGTTTTTATTTTTTGGTGTCTTCTCCTGGTACTTCTGTCTTGGATATTAGTTATTTAATTTTACAAAAAACTCACATCCTTTGTGTTTGTTTGGATAAATTGAGGTTGAAAAGTGTTCAACGACAGTAACAATACCTTAATAACATAATGGGAGAGGAGGCAGCATTTTGGCAATTGAAACCTGTGAGTTTTAGACAGAGATGTTTAAAACTTGCCCCATATTGACATGTTACATGAACTCACAGAGTCTTCTAACTTTTGTCTTTTAGGCTTTTGTACAGAAGTACATCGTGAAGAATTATTTCTACTATTACCTATTCCGATTTTCAGCTGCTTTGGGTCAAGAAGTGTTCTACATCACATTTCTTCCATTTACTCACTGGAATATTGACCCTTATTTATCCAGGAGGTTGATCATCATATGGGTTGTAAGTATTATTACTACTCATTAACTGTCGTCACTTCTAGAACAACTACTGCCTTTGGTATTCAAGTACTTTGCACATATGTTCTTTTTTTAAATCACTTAAAGTTGGATTTGTTGCCTAATCTACTTTGGAGAAATTAGAGAGCTATGAACACAACTTGTTTTGTTTGCAAAAAACAAACCTGTGACTTCTTGCACTTTGAATTATGCTTTCCCAAGGGCAGATCAAAGTAGGAGAGAGGAGAAGTGATGAACAGAGGAGAAAGGACCTTTTTTTTTTTTTTTTTTTTTTTGTAATGGAGTCTCGCTCTGTCACCCAGCCTGGAGTGCAGTGGCAGGATCTCAGCTCACAGCAGCCTCCATCTCCTGGGTTCAAGCGGTTCTCCGGCCTTAGCCTCCCGAGTAGCTGGGACTACAGGCGAGCATCACCACAGCCAGCTAATTTTTGTATTTTTAGTAGAGATGGGGTTTCACTATGTTGGCCAGGTTGGTCTCGATCTTGACCTTGTGATCCACCTGCCTCAGCCTCCCAAAGTGTTGAGATTACAGGCATAAGCCACCACACCAGGCCAAGAAAGGACCTTGCTAAGGACCCGTAGACAGGTATGAAATGCATCTTCCCAAGAGGCCTATTGTAGTAAAATTTGGCCAGAAACTAAAATCAGAAGCTGTTGAGCAATACCTCCAAGCAGTAGTAAGCAACTATACACATAGGAGAGGCCAAAACACGTAAGGCAAAGCACCTTCCTTGAGGGAACTTTCTAGTGGAGCAGGAACAGCTGTAAATACACAGAAACCACAGGACAATCCCAGGTAGACAGGCAGAGCCCTTTTCTGCTGTTTAGCTGGTAACCTAGCATTTAATTTTGTTCAGGGCCAAATGAGTTCTGATTTTGTGTCTAACTGAAGGAGATGGTAGACATATGCAAGGCAGCAAGGCATACTCCAAATATGTAGGTTTGGTATCAGAGAGGCCTGAGCTTAAATACAGTCCAGCCCCAACTATGTGCCCTTGCTCTGAGCCTTACCTTCCTCGTTTGTAAAATTGTGTGAGTAATGTGCATCCCCATAATAATTGTGGGAATACCTAGAGTGTGCACAGAGCTCTAGGCCTGGCATGCGGAAGACTCTGTAGGTCGCTATTTGAGCATGAAAACACGTAGTGTCTAGTGCATGAAGGCGAAGAAGTCTTGAAGATCAATCACTTCTAAGGTCAAAGATTATTAGTGAGTGGAGGGGGCTTCCAGTCAAGACTGTTTCCCGGACTCAAGATTCTGCACCAGAAATAGAGGTTCAGAAGCACTTGGATGAGTTTAAAAGAGGATTTCAGCAAGTGACATTCCTACAGTGGGCTTTATGTTTTCTCATTTGCAGAACAAGTAGAACGGACTTCATCAGGGGTCTTAAACTTGAATGTTCTCAGGGGCAGGGGACAGAAATAAAACAGCAATGTCCTGGGTAGTGAGGGGTGGCAAGGGTGGGGTACCCACACAAATCCTTTACCACGTGGAGATGGAGGCACTAGGGAGCAATGGCCCCTGGTTCCACCTGGGACTCCCCAGCCCTGTCTCCCTGTAGTCCTCTTCTGAAATCTAGCTTCTGTCTAAAAGTATAATTTGAGAGTCTGCAAAAGCATAGGCATCTTGCAAATCATAAAGAGAACATTAGTGCAGTTGTCCCTCCAGGTTTCTGAGGCTGCCTCTGTGTCCACAGAGCAGGCAGGATGGGGGCAGGAGGGAGAGAATGGGAGTGGTCCTTCTGTTCTTCAGATCTGAAAACCCATGGAAAACCCATGGGGCTTGAGTTGCTTTACTTCTGTCATTTATTTTCTAAGATGTGTGTGTGTGTGTGTGTGTGTATGTGTGTACATATGTGTATATGTGTATACATAGGTGTATATGTAGATGTGTATGTGTGTGTATAGGTGTGTATATATGTGTGTATGTATATAGGTGTGTATGCATGTATGTAGGTGTGTGTATATGGATATGCGTGTATATAGGTGTGTGTATATGTGTGTATAGGTGTGTATATACATATGTGTGTTTATAGATGAGTGTGTGAGTGTATGTATATAGGTGTGTGTATATAGCTGTGTATATGTGTTTGTATATATGTAGGTATATATATGTTTATGTGTGTACATAGGTGTGTATATGTGTATGTGTTTATAGGTGTGTATATGTGTGAGTGTATGTTTATAGGTGTTTATATATGTGTGTATATGTGTGTGTATATAGATGTGCATACATGTTTGTGTGTGTATATAGGTGGGTATATATGTGTGTGTGTATATGTGTGTGTTTAAAGGTGTGTTTATGTGTGAGTGTATGTATACAGATGTGTATATGTGTGTGCAGGGGTGTGTGTGTGTGTTTGTGTGTTCTAAATCCCAAAACCTCAATGATGGTTGAGTGGGACAGATGATGGGAAGTATATTACCTGTGAATATCTTATAATGTGTTTACTCCGCTCAAGGTCAATTATCTCCCCCACTGAGGGTGGAAAACTTTCCCTGAGAGCTGGGAAGACCTCTAGACTTTATAGAAGGCTGTGGTTAGGGGACTCTCTGGTTGTCATTATTGGTGGTTATTGTATGCTTTGGATTCCTTACTTCAATGTGTCAGAGTGCCTGTTTGAGGCAGAATGACAAGCTTTTGTCATAGAGTGAGGCAAATAAAATCTTTGCCCGTAAAAGGAAGAAATAACCTCTGAATCTGCAGTTTGTCCTGAGGTTTGGCCACCTGTTACTTGACTTTTTAAAATGGGCACATGGCCTGGTTCACCAGCCACCACCACCCCGCTCCCACCCACTCCTGCAAACCCCATACTGAGACTTCTGTAGTTATTCTGTGTGGTCAGCTGCATCTGTAAGGGTGATGTGAGAAGTGTAAGGTAGTGTGTGCATTCCTGCCAGTGCCTGGGGAGAGAATGGAGGCCATTCCAAGGGGACAGAGGGAACGGAAGGAGGGAGGATGGAGGGAGGAAAGTGCGAGTGTGCTTGTGTATGTTTGTGCATCTGCATGTGTGTGCATGCATTTGTGTGTGACAGAGAGTGTGTGTGTGTGTACGCATGTTGGGATTAGGAGTGCTCTCTGATGGGCTACAGAGACAATAATGAGAGCTATTTGGTTTGGCTCCAGAGTTGAAGGTAGATGAAAGGGACAGTCCTGGTGGTGGGAGGCGGGGTTGGTAAGGGAGCCCAGGGTGGATAAGGGTTAGGTTCTGGTACTTGGCCCAGCCAGGGCAATCAGTTTCCTGCTGAGGCAGCCTTTTTTTCTGTAAAGGAGATCCCTAAATTAGTGGCTGCTTCCTCAAAGGGGTAGGGATTAAGAAATGTGAATTGCATAAAGGACAGAGCTTTAAGTCTTGTAACTGAACATCTTATCTCACCCAAAACTCATTGGAAGGCAGCTTTGTTCAGGACTGCCAACTCTTGGCACATTTTATATGAACTTGGGAATTGTCATTGGATGAAGCCCCAACAAGTTTTATTGCTTTTAAAAATCTTTTGTTACATTAGGGGTGACTCACACTGTCTGAAAGAGCTTAGCAGAATTTATGGTTGTGTCAAGTACTCTCTCCTCACAATCACAATTAGTCCTCACCTGGATTGTACATCTTTTGTTGCTTTTACAGGCATCTATGTTCATCATCTTATTTGAGCTTCATAACAATGGGCAGTATCATTGTCTAGATTGGAATAGTAATATTTCAAATATTAATAAGCCATACCATATATTGAGCATTTAGTATACATGCCATTCACTGTCAGAGTGCTCTAAATATTTTACTTCACTTAATCCTACTAGCAATCATGAGAAACAGTTATTACCAGCCCAATTTACAGATCCTGAAACTGAAATAGAAAGGTTAAATAACTTGCCCAAGATCACATTGGATTAAATGGCAAAGTGGGTTTGATCCTGCGCCCAGGCCTTGTCTACCGGGGCAGCTCGCATTGTTGTTTCTTAGAAGAACACAGCTAAGTGGCATGAGGAGCACGATATTCTTTTAGAGATGTTAAAACTGGGGCTTTAAGCATTAAAATGATTTGCCCAAAGTTTTCTTCTATTGCATATTTGCTTGGTTTGTGTTCCAGCGGTGCCCTGATGGCATTTATTAACCCTGTACTCAACTGTTTTTTTTAATCTACCCTTCTTAACCCATTTACGCCTAGTGTTCCATTATTGGAATGCAAAGCTTGTAGGAGTTATTTATATCCTACAGCTCAAGGTCATCGCCAAAGTCTGATTTTTCACACGCAAAAAATGTGCAACCTCCAGCATGAATGGGTTAACAAACCCCACAGTATTAGATAACCTTTTGTTAAATTAGCTGAAACACATCAATCAAATCATCACTTCTCTCCTCTGTCCTGTATCAAGGTTTTTAACCTACCTTTGGGCTCAAAAGAATGTTAGACATTGGGCCAAAAAAAACAGCAAGTGGATTTTCTGATTAGAATGCTTCTGAAGAGATATTGTGGATGATGTTTCAGAAGATGAGTCACTGTTCCATGGGGTGATTATCTAATCTCTCCACTTTCATTTTGGCATGGTGACAGACCTAACAAAAAATAAAAGCTTTAAAGTTATATTTCTGTGTCTTAAGGTTAGAGGCAACTTCACTGAACCTGGCCGGTGTTTAGTTTTGTAACATGAAGCAAAAGTCTCACTCACTTTTTGCTAAATTCCTCATTTTGTGAAATAGCAATGCGAACATTGATATCACAACTGATCCTGGAAGCTTGGAAGCCTCATTTTCTCTGTTCTTAGGATATTTTACACAGGTATTCCTTTTCATGGATACTTCATGGCATTCATAATGAGATATAGAAAAAAATGAGATAAGCAGATAAAAATTGAAATTAGGGGGAACACAGATGCAATACAAGATGAAAGCCCAGACTAAAGTGAAATGAGGCATGCTGGTTCCAAGTGAGCAGCAGATTTGTATTTGAGCTTTGTCTTTACCAACCAAAATGAAGTTACGCCATCCACTAGGAAATCATAGGCCTATTTCTAAGAGAGCAAACCTTTTCCTGACTCATGAAATGGATAGAATTGTCAAGGCTAGTGATACATGTTGCTTAATTATTTTCTCAGAAATACCCTGGTGTCAGTACCCGATTATCATCTGCATGAGAGTATCCATTCTGACTCCTCTTTCTGAACTTTCTGTGATCTCATTTTTAAATCATTGCTAATTTAGCCAATGACAAATGGTATCTTCATGCACATGTATATTCATTGCAGCACTATTCACAATAGCAAAGCCATGGAATCAACCTAAATGCCCATCAATAATAGACCAGATAAGGAAAATGTGGTACATGTATACCATGGGATACTATACAGCCATTAAAAGAAATGAGATCATGTCCTTTGCAGGGACATGGATGGAGTTGGAAACCATTATCCTCAGCAAACTAACACAGGAACAGAAAACCATACACCATATGTTCTCATTTATAAGTGGGAGCTGATTGATGAGAACACACAGACACATGGTCGGGGGTGACAACACACACTAGGCACTTATTGAGGGTTGGAGGGAGGGAGAACATCAGGGAGAATAGCTAACAGATACGGGTCTTAATACCTAGGTGATGGGATGATCTGTGCAGCAAACCACCATGGCACATGTCTACCTATGTAACAAACCTGCACATCTTGCACATGTACCCCAACCTTAAAATAAAAATTGAGGGTGTAGTGGCTCATGCCTGTAATCCCAGCACTTTGGGAGGCCGAGGTGGGCGGATCACAAGGTCAGGAGTTTGAGACCAGCCTGACCAACATGGTGAAACCCCATCTCTACTAAAAATACAAAAATTAGCTGGGTGTGGTGGCATGCACCTGTAATCCCAGCTACTGAGGAGGCTGAGGCAGGAGAATCACTTTAACCCAGGAGGTGGAGGTTGCAGTGAGCCGAGATCACACCACTGCCCTCCAACCTGGGCGACAGAGCAAGACTCTGTCTCAAGAAAACAAAAATAAATAAAAATAAAAATTGAAAAAAAAGGAAAAATGGCATCTCAGTTAATTTCCAGTTCATATATAATTAGTGAAGATGAAAACATTTTTTATACTTTCATTAATCATTTGTATTAACTTTCATGAATTGTAAGTCTGCCTTTTGAGTATTTTCTTTTAAAGAGGGCTTTCATTTTTTATTGATTTCCATGAGTTGTTAACATAGAATGATACTGAATTTTCTATGTCTCAGAGGCAGTGTATCTTTATATATAAGATGTTTAGAAGTTTAAGACTTTAAGAAGTAGTGTTTAATTCTATAGTATCATCAGTAGCGACTTAGGAAAATCCTATAAAATGGAATTTGAATGTTTTTATACTGAGTGTTAACTTTAGGCACAGACCTCACCACTCCCTGTTGTCTTACCCTTTGTGACCTCCCTGATTCTTTAATGGCCATTTAATTTGGGACTCCTGTCCTCAGATACTTAATACTTCTGGTGTGTAGTTTCCCTGGCATAAAATAGCTTACCTGGAGGGTAACCAGCCCTTAGAAAACCTGGTACATGCTGCCTGAACTCCAATAAAGTTAAAATTTGTTTTTGAGTTTCTCCTTGCGTTTTTTCCCATTTGTAAGATTTTTCTTTTTTCACCTAACATCAAAAGATGTATTTCCCACCATTCTTACATAGCATGGTTATTTTTAAGTAAGTGTTATCATAACCAAATTGTTATTATGGCTTTTCTGATTATGTGGAAGCTCTGGTTGTCCCTGAGAATTTCCAGACAGGGTTAATCTCTCTTCTAATAATCATTAGCTTTTGATCATCTCCCAGATTGGAAGCAAGGAGTATTTGTGTGAGAAGTGGGAGGGGCTGCTTCTACTTCACCAGCAGCTTTGAGGTTTGGTCAGAAGTTTCTGGTCCTGTAATACCACGAAAGGAACACCAGGCTGATGTAATATAGATAGTGTTTCTTAGCTTTCAGAAACAGAGATCCACTCAATCTAGCTCAGGAAAGTGGGAATTTGTTGCAAGGTGACAGAAAATATAAGAACCAGAAGCTCACAGGAGCAAATACTACAGAACAGTTTGGTTGTCTGCTACAATTCAACTGTGACTTTCCTGATATCTTTTTATCTCCTGCTGTTGGCTGGCAACTTTCTCAACTGTCTTGTATTTGATCGATTGACTGATTGATTGACTGATTGGAGACAGGGTCTTGCTCTGGTACCCAGGTTTGAGTATAGTGACACAATCATAGCTCACTGCAGCTTTGAACTCCTTGACTCAGGTTATCCTCCCACTTCAGCTTCCTGAGTAGCTGGAACTACAAGCATGTAGCACCACACCTGGCTTAGTCAGGGTCTCACCATGTTGGCCAGACTGGTCTCAAACTCTTGACCTCAAGCAATCCTTCCACCTTGGCCTCCCAAAGTGCTGGGATTATAGGTATGGGCCACCATTAACCTCTCAACTATCTTTTAGTTCAGATGTTCAAGACAGCCAAATGCAGCTCCTGGTGTGGCCTCATAGCAAAAGTCCATCCATCTCTGGCCAGTGCATAGATTGGTCGTACTTGGTCTAAAAAGCTGTATTGGGTAGGGATGGACAATTAACTATGGCCGCAGAACCGTAGGCCAGGTTCTGGAACATCAGGACACCTAAACTACAATCTTAGCAGTGAAACCTAGTTCAAGGAACTTGGAGATTCTGATCTGCAGATTTCCTAGCTTCAAAGTGAAAGGACTCAGCTAGAAGATCCTCGGAGGCTTGTGATGGCGTCATGACTCTTCATCACATGTTGGCTATGTGCCACTTAAAAGAGGTTCATCCATGGTGTAGAGGAAAGCATTAAAAAAAAAGAATAGAAGGTATTTCATCTCTTCTGCAGACCGAATACGAATGTGGCTTTACTGATTTTGACTTATGTTTTGAATCACCTCAGTATGAGACAGTACACTTGAAATGCATATCAAATCCATTGCTAAATAATTGTTAGCTTGCCTCCTGTTTTGTATTCAACATGACTGAAGGAATGCTTTAAAGGAAAATGCATAATTGCTTGGCAAATATAAATTTCGTTTTTTTGTAGGACCAAAGTCCTGGTGATAAGGAAGCCTTAAAAGCAGAAGATTTCTTTTAGCAGGTTCATCTGTTCCCAATCTTCTAAGACAAATTATGTTAAAGAGCTCCAGTTTAAAGTGATGGTTTTCCCATATCTTTCACATTCTGGTTATCAGCAGCTGATACTCATGGTAAAAAGTACACTGAAAATTTACATTTAAATTGGACATACTATTTAGATAGTGTTTAACTGCTATAGAGTTTAGGGTATTATTTTATGCAACAGTCTTATAAATTGGTTAAGAGGTAAACATTTTGTGATAACTCTTCAAAATGGACTAGTGTGTTTTTGGATGTAGGCAGGCTGCCATCTGGCTGTCTCATAAGGGAGTCTGTCACCTGGTTAGGGACGAAAGGGAAAAAGCCTGTCCCCATCCCTGTAATTCACAACCCATAGACTTGGGTCAATCTTGGTACCAAAAGATGACCTTAAATGTGATTATCTCTTAATCCTCTGTTTAAATCACTACCACTTCACTTCAAAAGATTGCACTGCTTGTTAAGTTGGTTTTTGCTTGAGATTAATGATTCTTTAAAAAGTATTCAACAATGGCCAGATTGTCACCCTCACTAACTTGCAATGAATGGAATAGCATTAGGCGTCAGAGATTCTGCCTAGTCCCTCTGAAGTGAAACCTGTAATTTAGCCTTAGTTAAATATTAAGTAAATGTCTCTAGGGGGTTTATTATAAAAACTGCATTGGTTTGGTTTTGAAACACAATGAGGAAAAGTTTTGGGTTTAGTATAGGTTTAAAAAACAAACAAAAAAACCCTTAAAACTGGACCTGTGGTGAACAAATAAATTTAGATCTCTCTAGTTATCAACCGTCATCACCAGAAAAATGATTCTCTTTTTTTATGATGACTGGAAAATGTGCCCACATTCTCCCTTCCCTCTTTCCTTCCTTCCTGCTGCCCCTGCCCCATGGCCCTAAGACTGCAGTGCTGTTGATGGAGAATTATAGCTGTCCCAGAGAGAGCCCATTATTCCCCTCACCCCATGTATCATTTCGATGCTTCATTCGCTTTATTGCATAGATGGATGATGGCTTTAAAGCTTTGGCAGGTAGAAAATTGTTTGGATCATCAGGATCCTGGAGGCAGGAAATTTTTAAAGATGAAATTAGGTTGGATCTGCTAAAATGATGCAAAGAACTAAACACTTCATACAGAGTTTTATTGTGGAGTTAGTTCTTCTTTCCTTTTGGTCTTATGCTAGCTGTTAATGTCTTACTGGGAAAAACAGTCATTGCCAAGTTACATTTAGGCCCCAAACCAAGGAGCATCCTGATATGGCAGAGGGTAAGGAATTCAGTTTCTCTCTGGCTGTTACTAAATCTGATTCCTCCTCCAGTGCAGACAGGAGAATTGGACCCTAGGGGACTTCTTTACAAAGGCACCATTCCAGACTCGATTTTGTTCTAGGTTCTCTCCTACTGACTTGTAAAACAAAAGGAAAGATAAGGAACCAATTCATAGGCCATGGAGGCCTTTCAGATAAAATTTTCAACAAAATCTTAATTTCTCTCTCTTAAAGCAATCGATTCCATTTGCAAAGCTGCCATCTGGAATGGATATGGTTCTCATGGAAGCTGCTTACTGACGCCTCCACTACATGCCAAGTACTTTATACACAAGAACCCTATTTTACAGATGAGTACAACCGAGGTCCAAAAAGATGAAGTGGCTTGCTCAAAGGGACACAACCAGTAAACAGAACAGGCAGTGTTTGTCCCTAGCGCTCTCTCTAAACCCCATCCGTTCTTTCCCACTGCACTATGTTGCCTCAGATGGCAAAACTTTACTTTTTTTCCCCAGTCCAATTATTCAGAAATGTGCTTTGCCTATTTGATTGGAAAGGCTCTGTTTAGCATCACAGTCTCATTTGCAAGTGCCTATATGTACAGCAGCCATACGTCATAGATTTTCTAGGCATTTTCCTTCCAATTCTCCATGCCTTGGTCCTGGTGAGTCCCCTTCCCACCCCCGCATTTGCCAGACTGTGTGTCCCAGATTTTTCACACGTACTCGAAAGGCCAGAGCATCACGGGGACCTAGCAGGGTGGAGAAGGGCTTTGGTACTTTTGTTTCTGAGCTGGAGGCCTGCAGAGGGCTGCCTGCAGATCCAGTGGGCTTGTCATTCCTGGGCTCATGTTCTACTTCCTTATCCTATTCTGCAAAGCAACCAAGTGGAAAAGAAGGAGCGAGGGAAAGAGCGGGCCCTTTGTCCCTGTTAGGAGCTAGAGATTTGACCTAAGGGGACTGGGCATTTTTCTTGTCAGTGTGCACCCCCCACCCCTCCTCCCCCACCCCCGTCTTCCCAGGCTTCTCGCCTCTGCCTGCCTTCATCTTCCTCACACCCATGCCTGTCCAGCTCCCGTGTGAGTAACAAGGAGCCTCCAACTCTTCACCAGCTCTCTGATCGCATTTGAGGATTAGAAAGTGTTCCCCATGCTGGGAAGGGAAAGGAGAGGCTTTCCTTGGTTAAGTGCTCTATCAGTTCCCAGCTAAAGAGGCCACGGTTTATTTTGGCCTCTGGGATTTTCTGAAAGCTTGAGAACTGCAAAACAAACAGTCTTTTTTACATAATGTCTGTTGTCACTTATCTTCCCTCTCCTTTCAGCAGCACAGGGTGGGGCTTCCTGGGAAGCCCTCATCGTTAGAGGGCTGGGCCTCAGGGAACTGGCCTTGACCTCCACTCCTCTCTTGTGGGTTTGGCTGCCACAAAATGCCTCTCGGGTTTTTGTTTTGTTTTGTTTTTGGTGTAGTGGCCTCGGGAGGGCTGCACGTGACTGGGAGGTGCTGTGTTTGCTATGGGGAAGCTGGGCCTTAGCCAGCCGAAGCTACCTTTGGGAAACTAAGGCTTTCTGAATCTGACTCTCTGGGTGCCAGCCCCTCTCTCTGAACATCTTTCCTCCCCCAGCATTCCGGACCATCTCCTGGTGCCTGAGGCCCTGGCCTCACTGATCTCCTTGCTTTCCTGCCCTTGTTATCATTATTATTATCATCATCGTTATTATTATTAATTATTATTATTCCATCCTCCATGAGGTGGAATGAAAGGTCTTGAATAAATAATTGGCAAAGAGCCGCAATATGACTGCCTATGAACAATAACATTATGGAATTTGTAAACATGAGCCACATGTGGCTGTGTGGGCATAGTTTGGCTCTTCCTCCAGTGAGTATAGACCATTTGCCAGCTTTCAAGATACTCTCTCTCTGTGCGGCAAGAGCCGTCACTTACGAGTCCTGACTAGGTGCTAGACGCGGGGCTGTGGCCTTTATAAATATTCTTGAGGGACATGTAGACACTACTATTATAACTCTCACTTTGAAGGTGAGGAAACAATGTGAGAGGGCCAGCCAAGCTGACATGGCCAGAGGTATAGAGCCTAGATTCAAACCAGTAACTATCTGATTCTAGAATCCTGGCTATGAACTTCTGTACACTGCTCTAACCTTTTCCCTTAATTATGTTAAATATACTAAGGCTTTTTTGTCCGTATTAAACATGCTCCGATAAATTCTACTTTTCAATTTGCAAGTAGTAAACCACATTAATTAAAAATTTTAGCCGGGTGCATTGGCTCACACCTGTAATCCCAGCCCTTTGGTAGGCCAAGGTGGGAGGATCATGAGGTCAGGAGATCGAGACTATCCTGGCTAACACGGTGAAACTCGTCTCTACTAAAAATACAAAAAATTAGTGGGGCATGGTGGCACACGCCTGTAGTCCCAGCTACTCGGGAGGCTGAGGCAGGAGAATCGTTTGAACCTGGGAGGCGGAGGTTGCAGTGAGCCAAGATTGTGCCGCTGCACTCCAGCCTGAGTGACAAGGCAAGACTCTGTCTCAAAAAAGAAAAAAAATTAGGAGACATGGTTTATAACACAAGTGAAAGTTGCTCAGCCTCTGTTTATTTTACCTAGCACATGCTTTTCTAGTAAGGTGGAATGAGAAATGCACATGGCGGACATAGCCAGGTTGGATGGGCTCAGAGCCTGCTGGATGTTACAAGTGTGCAATGAGCTGAAGTTCAGCCTTTACTAATAACCAGCAAATTGATATTTCTCTGGGCCTCCGTTCAACCATCTGTGAAATGTGAAGTTGAACAAAATGACCACAGGGCCCCTCTCAGTTTTGAAAGTTTTATGATGATAAAAATACTGACGGTGATGCATCTTATAGGATATTTAGTCTTTTCATCATATGCTGTGGCTTCAACGATGCATCTGCTGTATGTTGTGCCAAACCCCCATTAACCTCAGCAGAGAAGACACCAGGTTCAAGAAGCCAAAGAAGAGACCCCGGAGTGAGCAGACGAGATGTGGGGTTTTATTAGGGGCTCACATAGGAGAGACAGTCCAGTGGCAGTGCACTGGCAACGTATCTGCACTCCTCCAGGCCAGTGGTGGACAGAAAATCTGTAACCCCTTGCAAATAGCATGCATTTTATATAGCATATCACTTCACACCCGCCTCTCTCCCACCAAAAAAACAAAAAAGAGCTTCATTTGGCAACTTTTGTTTAACTCAACTCAGGACCTCAATTCCCTGTACACCCCATATTCCACAAGACAGGGGGCTCAGATGTTTATCATAGAAAATAAATGAATCTGCACATTGGCCACTCTTGGATTCCCTAGCTCAGAACACACATTCAGGTGCATCCGCCTTACAGTGTCATTCTAAATGTGCGCTTAAAATATTGCTATTATTTTACCTTGCACCCTGTAAAATCTCTCCTGGGTGACTCCCACACACCTGACTGGGTTAGCCTCTACCAGTTTTCTTCTGGTCTCCTATGATAGGGAGAGGAAGCAATTGTTAATGATACTCTGGGAGAGGTGTCCTTAGAGACAGGGGTCCCCAAGCCCTGGGCCATGGACTGGTACCATAGCCTGTTAAGAACCAGGTGTTAGGAAGCAGGAGGTGAGCAGCGGGTGAGCAAGCGTTACCGCCTGAGCTCCATCTCCTGTCAAATCAGCAGCGGCATTAGATTCTCACAGGAGCAGAGACCCTATTGTGAACTGTGCATGCGAGGATCGAGGTTGTGCACTCCTTATGAGACTCTAATGCCTGATGATCTGAGGTGGAACAGTTTTATCCTAAAACCATCTTCCCCCAGCCCGTATCTGTGGAAAAATTGTCTTCCATGAAACCAGCCTCTGGTGTTAAACAGACTGGGGACTGCTGCTTAGGGAGACAGTGGTTGAAACTAACCTAAGTCTGAGTCACTAGAAATCATGTGGCCTTACAAATACAAGTCAAAGGGTATGGAATTCCATGTGGGTTCTGGGATCCACTAGTCCAGGCACAAAGGCATGAAGAACATCAAACATGTGAGCCTTGCTCTCAGCTTCAGGGTGTGTGTGTGTGTGTGTGTGTGTGTGTGTGTGTGTGTACGAACATAGACACACATATAAATTCTTTGTTTGCATTGCATATACTCAGATTTAACTTGAAACAGATGTTAGATTTTTTTGTTCCTTTTAAAATTAAATTTCTTCTGGCATTCACAGATGCTGAAATCAGAAGGGGGAAAAATGTTTTGTTCAATTTGAAAATGCTTTTCGAACACATAGCAATTTGACTCCGGGGGTTGGGGAATGAAATTCTGAAGGTTTTCCAAAGAAACTGTAACTTGGAAATTAGCAAGTCATGAGCAACAGTAAGCTTGCTTCCTTTTAAGTTAACACTAGTGAAACAAACAAAGGCTAAATGAGTAAAATAAGAGAGCGGATTTATTTTATTAGGCCACAATTGAAGATCCAGACAAAGGAGAACATTAAACCTTGCCTTTAATACGAATTCTACAAGTGATTGTACACCTGTAACATCACTGCCATTGGGATGAGCCCATCCAAGCCAGCCCTTGATGGTTTCTTAAATTATGCAAAATAAATAGAGGTTGAGCAGTTTTCAATGTTTGTTTACATAATTGGAAAGAGTATTTAGCTTGAAGGAATAGACACAAGGTGATGGACTAAAAGTCTCCATTTTTTTTTTTTCTGTAGCCAACAAGGACTATATGTTGGCTGTTAATTAGAAAGTATTAAGAAAAAAAAAACCAGGGCTCATTGATTTGGGTAAGCATTTCAAACAAGCTAAAGGTTCTTTTCGGAGGCTGAAATCAGAAATTTAAACCTAAATTTATACTACAGAAAGCTTTTAGAATGTATGTTAGAGACTGAGCTTTAAAAAAAAAAAGTCTTCTAATCTATTTGTCCTACAGGGCAATCAAAAGGGTGTGTCTTTAACACTGAAAGGATTAAATCACTGAAACTCTGTGGGCTTTTGTAATCCCAGCACTTTGGCAGGCTGAGGCAGGCGTATCACCTGAGGTCAGGAGTTGGAGACCAGCCTGACCAACATAGAGAAATGCCATCTCTACTAAAAATACAAAACTAGCCTGGCATGGCAGTGCATGCCTGTAATCCCAGCTACTCAGGAGGCTGAGGCAAGAGAATCACTTGAACTCGGGAGACAGAGGTTGCAGTGAGCCAAGATCGCACCATTGCACTCCAGCCTGGGCAACAAGAACAAAACTCCATCTCAAAAATAAATGAATAAAATAAAAAGTAAAACTCTGTGAAAGGCTGAGTTGCAGAAAACCAGGTGCCTGTCTTCGTTTAAAACAGTTCAGCAGCCTAAAAGTATGTGTTGAAGGGTGTGTTCATCTACATCTAGCCTTTGTAAATGTTAATTTTGAGTAAGTTTCTATATTTGTGAGAAACATATTTTTATAAATTTTTATATAGGAGATACAAAATCACCTAGAACCTTTTTAGTGTGTCACCTTTAAGATTAAAATATAAAGAGCCATGCATGGGATGGACCCTGGTTCAGAAAATATACTTGGTAAGTGGAACAGGGGTTTTCCAAGTGAAATCATCCTAAAAACTGAGGGGAACAGGCACTCAAATCAAAACCCAGGCAATGACAAAATACTGTTATGGGATCACTTGGACATTTATCAGCCTTTGCAACCCCAAATTCCAAGATCATGTACATTTATTGTTTTCTTTGTTTGAGTTATTTTTGAGACAGGGTCTTGCTCTGTTGCCCAGGCTGGAGTGCAGTGGTATAATCATAGCTCACTGCAGCCTAGACTTGCTAGGTGTAAGTGATCCTCCCACCTCAGTCCACCAAGTAGCTGGGTCCACAGGCACAAGCCAACACACCTGGCTAATTTTTTGTTGTTGTTGTTTTTGTTTTATTTGTAAAGGCAAGGTCTTACTATGTTACCCAGATTAGTCTTAAACTCAAGCAATCCTTTCATCTTGGCCTCCCAAAGTTCTGGGATTACAGGGATGAGCCACTGCACCCAGCAGTTATGTACATTTGAACACTAGAGGTTGACATAAGTGAGAACACAGGCATAGTAATCTTTTTGAAGGCATCTCATAAAACAGCTTCTGAATCTTGTATTCTTACAGATCCATCAAGTCTAGGTCTCCACTTGTAGTTTTTTGGTTTGGGCATCTTGTAACCCTGAGCATGATTCATTAGTTATCTATAGCAACACCTTCTTCCTAAACTGTCTGGGTGTGCCACTAAGTAGGTAAAACATGTAAAAGAAGATTTTAATGTGCTTGCCCAGTAAGATGAGGTGATTGTACTCTAGTAATAATTGTCTCATGCCAGCTCTTCACCCCTAGGAACCGTGAGTCAGTCATTGTTTCTAAAAATAATGTTTAAGATGGCATAGCACTTCCAAATGCATTTTTTTTTTTAGAGATAGGGTCTCCCTCTGTCACCCAGGGTGGAGTGCAGTGTTACGATCATAGCTCACTGCAACCTGAAACTCCTAAACTCAAGAAATCCCCCTGCCTCAGCTTCCTGAGCAGCTGGAACTACAGACATGCACCCCATGCCTGGCTAAGTTTTTAATTTTTTTTTCTAAAGACAGGATCTGTTTTCACACTGCTATAAAGATACTACCTGAGGCTGGATAATTTATACACAGAGGAGGTTCAATTGACCCACAGTTCTGCATGGCTGGGGAGGTGAAACTCACAATCATGGAAGAAGGGGAAGCAGACACATCTTACATAGCAGCAGGCAAGAGAGAGTGAGCAAGAGCAGAGAAAACTGCCTTATAAAACCATCAGATCTCATGAGAACTCACTATCACAAGAACAGCATGGGGAAACCTCCCCCATAATCCAGTCACCTCCCACCTGGCCCCTCCCTCAACAGGTGCAGATTAGGAAGATTAACATTTGAGATGAGATTTGAGTGAGGACACAGAGCCAAACCATATTATTCTTCCCCTGGCCCCTTCCAAATTTCACATCCTCACATTTCAATATATAATCATGCCTTCCCAACAGTCCCCCAAAGTCTTAATTTATCTCAGGATTAATCCAAAAATCTATAGTCTAAAGTCTCATCTGAGACAAGGCAAGTCCCTTCCACCTATCAGTCAGTAAAATCAGAAACAACTTTGTTCCTTCCAAGATACAATGGGGATACAGACATTGGATAAATACACCCATTCCAAGTAGGAGAAATTGGCCAAAACAAAGGGGCTACAGATGCCATTGCAAGTCCAAAATCCATCATTAAATATTAAAAGCTTCAGAGTGATCTCCTGTGATTCCATGTCTCATATTCACCAGGGTACACTCCCCAGCCTTGGGCAGCTCCTTCATGAGCTAGCATTGAGTGCTTGTGGCTTTTTCAGACACATGGTACCAGGTGTCAGTGGAGTTACCATTCTGGGGCCTGGAGGACAGCAGCCCTCTTCTCACAGGCTCACTAGGCAGTGCCCCAATGAGGACTCTGTGTGAAGGCTCCAATCCCACATTTCCCTTCCGCACTGCCCTAACAGAGGTTCACCATGAGGGCTTCGCCCCTGCAGCACATTTCTGCCTGGACATCCAGCCATTTCTACACACCTCTAAAATCTAGGTGAGTGTTCCCAAACCTCAGTTATTGACTTCTGTGTGCCCACAGGCCAAACACCACGTGGAAGGCACCAAGGCTTGGGGCTTGCACCCTCTGAAGCAATGGCCTGAATTGTACCTTGGCCCTTTTTAGCTACAGCTGAAGCTGAAGCAGCTGCAACACAGGGCACCAAGTCCTGAGGCTGCATAGAGCAGGGAGGCCCTGGATCTTGCCCACTAAATCATTTTTTTCCTTCTAGGCCTCTGGGCCTGTGATGGGAGGCCCAGATCTCTGACATGTTCTGGCACCATTTTTCCCATTGTCTTGGCAATTAGAACTTGGCTCCTTGTTACTTATGGAAATTTCTGTAGCCAGCTTGAATTTTTCCCCAGAAAATGGGTTTTTCTTTCCTATGGCATCATCAGGCTGCAAATTTTTCAAACTTTTATACTCTGCTTCCATTTGAAACATAAGTTCCAATTTCAGATAATCTCTCTCAAGTTCAAAGTTCCACACATCTCTAGGGCAGGGGCAAAATGCCACCAGTTTCTTTGTTTAAAGTATAGCAAGAGTGACCATTGCTGCAGTTCCCAGGATGTTCCTCATCTCCATCTGAACCACCTCAGCCTGAACTTCATTGTCTGTATTACTATCAGCATTCTGGTCAAAACCATTCAGCAACTCTCTAAGAAATTCCAAAATTTCCCTCATCTGCCTGTCATCTTCTGAGCCCTCCAAAGAGTTCCAGCCTTTGCCCATTACCCAGTTCCAAAGTCACTTCCACATTTTCAAGTATCTTTATAGCAGTGCCCACTACCTTGGTACAAATTTACTGTATTATCCATTTTCACACTGCTATAAAGGTACTACCTGAGACAGGGTAATTTATAAACAAAGGAGGTTCAATTGGTGCACAGTTCTGCATGGCTGGGGAGGCCCAGGAAACTCACAATCACTGCAGAAGAGGAAGAGGCATGTCTTACATGGTGGCAGGTGAGAGACAGCAAGCAAAAGCAGGGAAAACTGCCTTATAAATTCATCAGATCTCATGAGAACTCGCTATCATGTGAACAGTATGGGGGAAACTGCCTCCATGATCCAATTACCTCCCACCTGGCTCTCCCTCTACACTTGAGGATTATGGAATTACCATCCAAGATGAGATTTGGGTGAGGACACAGAGCCAAAGCATATCACAAGGTCTCACTTTGTTGCCAGGCTGGTCTTGCACTCCTAGGCTGCAGCAGTCCTCCCACCTTGGTCTCCCAAAGTACTGAGATTATAGCCATGAGCCACCACACTCAGCCCAAATGCATTCTTAACTAAGTCTAAAATTAATTTTGTAAAGCATGAATATCTACATTTACATATGATGAAATTGAAGGTGAGACATTAATAACAACAGAGCTCATTCTCAAGCCAGCCCTCTTTTTACTTCATTGTACTGTTAGGCCTAAAATAAATTTGGAGTGTTAAATAACATTTATAGGAGGCTATTGGTTTGGTCCAACTCATGCTAAAATTCCCCATCACCAAACCAAAACCAATCTGTTCATTTGACCTTCTCAGGAATCAGGAGGGTGAGAGAGAATCGCCGTAAAGGCCAGTTTCAGTGGGCAAGATAACTAATTTCCCTCTGTTTAATCCTTATTTAAAAACAACATGGTATCAACTAATCAATCATTTTTCTATTGTTCTATTTCCCTGTTCCCAGCTTTCAAGGAAAATCACTTTAAAACCACCAAACTGCTTTTTGTTCTCTTTCCTCAGCCCTTTCCTGTCTGTAAAACCAGCCTCCTCTGCTGAACCCATTGGAACACTCCTTCTATTTTATGGAATGAAGTGTTGCCCAATTCTAGAATCGCAAATGAAGCCAATTAAGGTCTTTCAAAGGATCCCAGCTGCACTGAGCACTGGGAAGAAAAAAGATTAAAAAAAAATCTTTAAGCTAAATTTGTTGTAATTTTGTCTTTTGACAGGAGGAAATCAAGAGTTTTGGAAAGGCCCCAAAAGGCTGGACTGTAGGCGGTAGAGATAGAGAGAATGTTCACGAATGAGCAAATATACTCCTTATGAAGTTTCAGAGAAACGGGTAATGACACTGACTAGTCAGGGAAATGCTGGGAGGTGGCAGTGGTGGTCTCCCAGGTCACCTTGCCAGCCCATAGCTGCCCAACTTGCACTTGTGCCTTCACTGAATAACTATGTGTTCACAAGCGACATGCTGAGGGTGCCAGTTCAGCCCTGAGTGTGCAGTTCCACGACTCTCCCCAGTCGTCCATAGTCACATACGTGTCCCAAATCTTAGCATGAGGCTTTCTCTAAGGGAAGCTAACTGAGAGCGTAAATTCACCTCCAAAACAATTGTATAGATAGTCATTTTAAGATATATGGGGACAATCAGAGCAGGATTTAAACATTTGCCAAAGACTGGATCTCTCTTTTTCTCCCCTTTTTGTTTTAAAAGGAAGTTTGTGCTTTTCTCTGTGTTGGAAGTCCTGGCCTTGCCTAGCATGCATCAGCCTCTCAGAAAGTTCCTGAAGGCTTTTCTTTAGCTTTCCCTTGAAACATAAGAGTTGCTAAGGCAGGAGAATTGATGGAACCCAGGAGGCAGAGTTTGCAGTGAGCTGAGACTGTGTCACTGCACCCCAGCCTGGGCAACAGAGTGAGACTCCATCTCCCCACCCCCTCAAAAAAATTGCTGATGGTTTGAAAACCTGAAGGAGTTTGCTAATGTCAGAGTTTACTTTGAATTATTTGCACCTAGCCAGGCATGGTGGCTCATGCCTGTAATCCCAGCAACTTGGGAGGCAGAGGTGGGAGGATTGCTTGAGGCCAGGAGTTTGAGACAAGCCTGGGCAACAAAGTGAGTCCCTGTCTCAACAAAAAATTAAAAAATTAGTCAGGCATGGTGGCATGTGCCTGTGGGCCCAGCTACTTGGGAGGGTGAGGTGGGAGGATCATCTGAGCTCAGGAGATTGAGGCTGCAGTGAGCCATTTTTATGCCACTGTACTCCAGCCTGGACAACAGGGCAAGGTCCTGTCTCAAAAAAATACAAACTATTGGTGGGGAATCCAAGATGGCCAAATAGGAACAGCTCTGGAGTGCAGTTCCCAGTGAGAACAATGCAGAGGGTGAGTGATCACAGCATTTCCAAATGAGTTTTTACTGCCCACAGACCAGGAGATCCCCAGGCTGAAAAGCGCTGCAAGTTTCCAGCACAGCTGTTTCAGTCGGTGCAGTGGGTCTCTGCACAAAAACTCACACAAATCTGGGTGGCCATTTCAAGTGGCGCCTGGAATGCCTGGGAGACAGAGTCACTCATTCAACTGAAAAAAAGGGGCTGAAACAGGGAGCCAGGTGATTTGGCTCAGCAGGTCCCACCCCCACAAAGACCAGCAATCTGAAACGCACTGAATTGAGAGTTTTGTAGCAAATGCAGCTGGACCTGGGACGGGGGAAGGGCATCTGCCATTACCGAGGCAATCCACCACTACTGAGGCAGTCCGCCACTACCAAGGCAGTCTGCCATTACCAAGGCAGTCCGCCATTACTGAGGCAGACCACCATTACTATACCTCTGAAAACAAAACCGCAAGGAAGTTCAAACAGCAGCTGGGCAGAGCCCATAGCAGCTCAGCAATGCCTCTGCTGGCAGACTGTGACGAGGCTATCTCCTTGCTGGGCAGGGCAGCTCAGAAAAAAAGGCAGAAGCACATCAGGAACTTATAAATAAAGCCCCACCTTCCCAAGACAGAGCACCTGGGAAAAAGGTGGTTATGAGTTCTGCTGCAGCAGACTTAAACGTACCTGCCCAGCAGATCTGAATGGAGCAACAGAGCTCCCAGCACAGCACTTGAGCTCCTATAAGGGACAGACTGTCTCCTCAAGCAGCTCCGAACCCCTGTATATCCAAAGAGACACCTCATAAAGGAGAGCTCAGGCTGACACCTGGCGGGTATCCTTCTGGGACGAAGATAACAGAAGAAGAAACTGGCAGCCACCCTTATGGTTTTGCAGCCACTGCAGGTGATCGCCAGGCAAGCAGGGTCTGGAGTGGACCTCCAGCAGTCCTACAGCAGAGGGACCTGACTGTTAGAAGGAAAACTGAAAAACAGAAACAAGTAACTTCAATATCAACAAAAAGGACATCCACTCAGAGACCCATCTGAAAGTCACTAACTACAAAAACCACAGGGAGATAAATCCACAAAGATAGGAAGAAACCAGCGCAAAAAGGATGAAAATACCCAAAACCAGAATGCCTGTCCTCCTCCAAGAGATCACAACTCCTCAGCAGCAAGAGAACAAGGCTGGATAGAGAATGAGTGTAATGAATGGACAGAAATGGTCTTCAGAAGGTGGGTAATAACAAACTTTTCTGAGCTAAAAGAACATGTTCTAACTCAATGCAAAGAAACTAAGAACATTGAAAAAAGGTTTGATAAAATAATAACAAGAAGAAACAGCTTAGAGAAGAATATAAATGACTTGATGGAGCTGAAAAACACAACACAAGGACTTCGTGAAGCATATACAAGTTTCAGTAGCCAAATTGACCAAGCAGAAGAAAGGATATCAGAGACTGAAGATCAGCTCAATGAAACAAAATAAGAAGACAAGATTAGAGAAAAAAGAGTAAAAATAAATGAACAAAGCCTCCAAGAAATATGGGAATATGTGAAAAGACCTAATCTACGTTTGATAGGTGTACCTGAATGTGATGGAGAGAATGAATCCAAGGTGGAACACACTCTTCAGGATATTAGCCAGGAAAACTTCCCCAACCTAGCAAGGTAGGCCGACATTCCAGTCCAGGAAATACGGAGAACACCACAAAGATATTCCTCAAGAAGAGCAACCCCAAGGCACATAATCATCAGAGTCACCAGCGTTGAAATGAAGGAAAAAA
>CAUYLG010048768.1:0-30000 GCA_963573385.1 Cacajao melanocephalus
GGCATGATCTTGGCTCACTGCAACCTCTGCCTCCCAGGTTCAAACAATTCTCCTCTCTCAGCTTCTTGAGTAGCTGGGACTACAAGAGCCTGCCATTATACCTGGCTGATTTTTGTATTTTTAGTAGAGACAGGGTTTCACCTTGTCAGGCTGATCTCAAACTCCTGACCTCAGGGGATCCACTCCCCCTGGCCTCACAAAGTGCTGGGATTACAGGAGTGAGCCACTGTGCCCAAGCAATTTTTTTATTTTTAGTAGAGACGAGGTTTTGCCATGTTGGCCAGGCTGGTCTCAAACTCCTGACCTCAGGTAATCTACCCGCCTTGGCCTCCCAAAGTGCTGGGATTACAGGTGTGTGCCATGGCGCCCGGCCCCAGTGATTCATTTGAACCATGTTCTGCCTGGCTCCTAATCCCACCAACACTAGCCCTGCCCATACCCACCACCCCTTCACTTTTAAACTCATCACTAAATAACTCTCCACCCTGCCTGCATCCCTTCCTTTTCACGCAGCTCCCTTCTGCTGCTCCCCAGACCCACCTCATCAGTGCCCAGACAATTTGATTTTCGTTTCCGTCCTGGCTGGGCTGCCACTGCCCTACGTGCTGCTCCATTCTGCAGATGAGATAGCAGGAAAAGAAGGGATGATTGTGAGATGAGCCTGAAAAAGGCCACCAGAGGGTAGAAGAGAGGAAAGAAACAAGAAATGGTTTGGGGAACTCACCTGGGGAAAAACCGAAGCTGGGGCTGTCTCGCTGGGCACTGGAGTTGCTGGTGAAACCACCTCCACCTTCCGTTTCTGCAGAGAGAAACCAACAAAGGTGGGTCAGAAGGTAGAGAAGGTGGGACCTGAGAAGAAAGCAAGGTCCCTGGAATTGCTGAGGGTACCGTTGAGCGGTGGTTGGGCTGCAGGCAGGAGCTGGAGGAGAGCGGCTGGTCAGGCTCGCCACCGGGAATGGCCTCCCGCTCCTTGGGCAGGTTGAAGCGGAGTGTGATCTGGACCGGGATTGGCAAGGTCTTCCCGCTGGCCTGGGCCGAGGCCGGCTGTAGAGATAGGTCCAGGGTCTTCCTCTGGGGCGGGGATGGCAGTGGGATGGGGAAGGGGAAGAGGGGCCCCTCAGCTCAAAATTATCAAACCCCACCCTCTGCCTTCTGAAGCACACAGGACTGACTACTGGACTCTGGGAGCTACATATGGAATTTGGCCCCCATCTTTTGCAAGCTGAAGTCAGGGTAAAAGGATGCCGCCTCCTGCCCATCCAGGAGCCCCTAAATGCCAACAGATAAGAGAAATAGGAGGCAGGAGAGAAGAGGTGAAGTGGGGGACCTACTCACCACCTCTCTCTCTGGAGAGCCGGGACGGGACCCAGGAAGTCCGTTCTTGGTGGGGGTCTTGGCCTCCTTCTTGGGGAACTGGATCTTCTTTAGGTCCAGCCGCTCGTGCGTCACCCATTCATCCAGACGTTTGTTAACTGTAGCAGTGGGGATGGCTCAGGAAGGAATGCCAAAGACTGCCCCCCAACCCTACCCTGCTGCCCCACCTTAGGCCCAGAACTCACAATCAATGTAATGGACGTAGAAAAGCTTCCGGCCACTGATGTCCTTCACGCTCAGGATCTCGGCCAGTGCTATGGGAATAGCATAGGCAGGGGCCTTAGACAGGCCAGGCCATGAGACTCCACCCTTCCACGACCTGAACTCCACCCCTAGGCCGGATCCCTAAGCTGCAACACTTGGAAGGTCTCATCCAAGCCTCCTTCAGTCACAAGTGCCACCTCTTTCCAGACCCCGCCCTGTACCTCTCAGAGCAGCTAAAAGCCACGCCCCTTCATCGGAGTGTCTGAGCCCTGCCCGCCCCATAATTCCAGAGGCCCCTCCCCATCCCGGGGGTTCAGTTGACTCCCTCCCGCCCCTCGCCCTCAGGTTCCTTAGCCCCGCCCCCCGACGTCACTCACGCCACTCATCTTCGTTGTCCTGGTTCCGCCGCAGCACGGGTAGGCGGCAGCCCTCGATTATCTCCCCCTGGGGAGACAGCGCGGCGCCAGGGTCGGCTACTGGGGGGCCTCGGGCTCTACCCACCTCCCCTGGCTCCCTCCGCCCCGCCCCGGGCACCGGACTCACCACCTCCGCCATCTTCCCTCCCTCCACTGCCACTTCCGGCCCCTCTGGGAGACGTCACTTCCGGAACTGAGCGGGCTGCAGGCCTGGGCCTCGCGAAACCACTATAGAGGACCTCTGAGAGACACCGCCACCCAGCTGCAAGCGGCAAGACTACCCCTGTGGCTTGGGGCAGAATGGGGTGTTACAAGCCTCAGGCCGAGCCCTAAGTGGAAACCCCACAACGTGGACAGCGATTGGAGAACTACTGAGCCCGTCACCTGACGCCCACTGGGTGCGACTCTGGTCACGTGGATGCGGAGTGGGTCACCTGGCAATACTGTTTGGGCCTTGACAGAGGACAGTGCTGGGGCGTCTCCTTGTGGCGGCGGGAGGTGTCGCCAGGAGTGAACTGCTAGTGCTGAGCTAGGGGCCGAGAGGCTAGAGGAAGAGAGGGGTTTAGAGGGGCTTCAACGCTCTTCCAAGTCTGTGGACTCCATTCTGTAGGCAGGAGGATTCAGGGAAGATTCCTAGGTTTATTTTTTATACTACGCCTTTTTTTTTTTTTTTTTTTTTGAGACGGAGTCTCGCTTTGCAGCAGTGGCGCGATCTCGGCTCGTTGCAACCTCTGCCTCCTGGGTTCAAGCGATTTTCCTGCCTCAGCCTCCCCTGTAGTTGGGACAGAAGGCGCGGGCCACCATGCTCAACTAATTTTTGTATTTTTGGTAGAGACGGGGTTTCACCATGTTGGCCAAGATATTCTCAATCCTTTGACCTCGTGATCTGCCGGCCTTAGCCTCCCAAAATTCTGGGATTACAGGCGTGAGCCACCGTACCTGGCCGTATTAGGTCTCTCTCTCTCTCTCTCTCTCTCTCTCTCTCACGTACTCACTCAGACGGAGTCTCGCTTTGTGGCCCAGGCTGGAGTGCAGCGCGCCAGGCACCATCTCTGCTCACTGCAGCCTCTGCCTCCTGGGATCAAGCAGTCTTCTCACTTCAGGTTCCTCAGGCTCCGGAGTAGCTGGCACTATAGGTGTGCACCACCAAGCCTGGCTAATTTTTAAAAATTTTGTGTAAACAGGGTTTCGAGGCCAGGCTGTTCATGGTGGCTCACACCTGTAATCCCAGCTACCTCCAGTCTAACTATGAGAAAAACATCAGACACCTCCCAATTGAGAAACATTCTACAAAAGGTTAATGAATAATCTTCAAAACGGTCAAGGTGTCACCAGTGGAGAATGTCCAGATTCTTGGCATCTTAAGGAATTGGACAAAATGCACAAGCAAAGCAAGAAAGGAATGAATGGATTCATTGAAAATGAAAGTACACTCCAGTGTGGGAGCCAGCCCAGCATAGGGGCTCAACGGCCCAGTTACATAATTTTTTTGAAGTTTAAATACCCTCTGGAGGATTCCATTGGTTACTTCAGATGTGCCATATGTAAATGAAGAGGATGAAGTAAATGAAGAGGATGAAGTAAAGTTACAAAGTCATTTAGGGTGTACGCCCTATGGAGAGGATATTTCCTGTAATAGCTGAAGTGTGAATCGGCCTTATATATGTTCCCTGCCTCCAGACCCTATTTTCCTGCCTCAAAGGTGGCTGGACATGGTGGCTCACACCTATAATCCCAGTGTTACAGGAAAGGGATCCAATCCAGACCCCAAGAAAGGGTTCTTGGATCTCGTGCAATAAAGAATTCAGGGCCAGTCCATAAAGTAAAAGCAAGTTTGTTAAGAAAGTAAAAGAGGCTGGGCAGGGTGGCTCACACCTGTAATCTCAGCACTTTGGAAGGCCGAGGTGGGCAGATCACAAGGTCAAGAGTTTGAGACCAGCCTGGCCAATATGGTGAAACCCTGTCTCTACTAAAAATACAAAAATTAGCCGGGCGTGGTGGCAGGCGTCTGTAGTCCCAGCTACTTGGGAGGCTGAGGCAGGAGAATCGCTTGAACCCGGGATCTGGAGGTTGCAGTGAGCCAAGATCAAGTCACTGCCCTCTAGCTGGGTGACAAAGCAAGTCTCCAACTGAAACAACATCAAAATCAAAAACAAAAAAGAAGTAAGGGAATATCGAATGGCTACTCCATAGAGCAGCCCTGAGGGCTGCTGGTTGCCCATTTTTATGGTTATTTCTTGAAGATGTGCTAAGCAAGGGTGGATAATTCATGTTTCCCCTTTTTAGACCATATATGGTAACTTCCTAACTTTGCCATGTCCCTAATAACTGTGATGGCCCACTGGTGGGAGTGCAGCAGTGAGGACCACCAGAGATCACTCTAGTGGCTATCTTGGTTTTGGTGGGTTTTAGTCAGCTTCCTTACTGCAACCTGTTTTATCAGCAAGGTCTTTATGACCTGTACCTGGTACTGACCTTCTGTCTTATCCTGTGAGTTAGAATGCCTTAACCTCTGGGAATGCAGCCCAGTAGGTCTTGGCCCCATTTTACCTAGTTCGTATTCAAGATAGAGTTGCTCTGGTTCACATACCTCTGACACTAGCACTTTGAGAGGCCAAGGTGGGCAGATTACTTGAGGTCAGGAGTTCAAGACCAGCCTGGCCAACATGGTAAAACCCCATCTCTACTAAAAATATAAAAGTTAGCTGGACATGGTGATGTCCTTCTGTTATCCCAGCTACTCAGGAGGCTGAGGCAAGAGAATCACTTGAACCCAGGAGGCAGAGGTTGCAGTGAGCCAAGATCGTGCCATTGCACTCCAGCCTGGGTGACAGAGCGAGACCCTTTCTCTTTTTTTTTTTTTTTTTTTTTTTAATGAAAGATGGGGTTTCACCATGATGGCCAGGGTGGTCTTGAACTCCTGACCTCAGGTGATCCACCCACTTCGGCCTCCCAAAGTGCTAGGATTACAGGTGTGAGCCACCGCGCCCAGCCGACCCTTTCTCAAAAGAAAAAGATGCTGACCAGGCTGGTCTCAAACTCCTGAGCTCAAGCAGTCTGCCCACCTCAGCCTCCCAAAATGCTAGGGCCACAGCCCCCGGCCGTTGTTTTGTATATTAGGTTTATAATTATAAAGATAGTATGTGTGATACTCATCATACATTCAGAAAATATTTAGGGACCCAAACCATGTGTCGGACACTATTCTAGAGCTTGGAATACATCAGTGAACAAAATAAAGACTTCTGGCCTGGTGCAGTGGCTCATGCCTGTGATCCCAACACTGGGGGGCAGAGGCAGGAGGATTGCTTGAACCCATGAGTTACAGACCAGCCTCGGCAACAGAGCAAGGCAAATTTTCAGTTAGCCAGGTGTAGCGGTGGCCCTCTCCTGTGTTCCCAGCTACTCAGGAGGCAGAGGAGGGAGGACTGCTTGAGCCCAGGAGTTTCAGGCTGCGGTGAGCCAAGATCGTGCCACTGCACTCCAGCCTGGGTGACAGAGACAGACCATGTCTCAAATAAAGACCTCTGCCCTCATGGAGCTTACAGTCTCCGGGTTTGGGAGATAAGAGGACGGGTATAGATAGTAATCAACAGATATTTTTATTTTTTATTTATTTATTGTTTTGAGATTATTATTTATTGTTTTGAGATGGAGTCTCTCTCTGTCACCCAGGCTGGAGAACTTTGCCCCAGGCCTGCAAAGTATTGTCATCTAGTTGGCATTGTAACTGTGTCTTCAAAAGGCCATTCCACCATTCTCTCAATTCAACTGCTTCAGGACAAGGGGGAACGTGGTAAGACCAGTGAATTCCGTGAGCATGAGCCCACTGCCCCACTTTAGCGGTACTGTGAGTGCCTTGGTCGGAGGCAATGCTGTGTGGAATACCATGACGGTGGATCAGGCATTCTGTGAGTCCACGGATGGTAGTCTTGGCAGAAGCATTCCATGCATGATAGGCAATCCCGTATCCGGAGTAAGTGTCTATTCCAGTGAGGACAAATCTCTGCCCTTTCCATGATGGAAGAAGTCAAATAAAATCAACCTGCCACCAGGTAGCTGGCTGATCACCCTGAGGATTGGTACCCTATCGAGGGCTCCGTGTTGGTCTCTGCTGCTGGCAAATTGGGCAGTCAGCAGTAGCCGTAGCCAGGTCAGCCTTGGTGAGTGGAAGTCCATGTTGCTGAGCCCATGCATAACCTCCATCCCTGCCACCATGGCCACTTTTTTCATGGGCTCATTGGGCGATGATAGGGGTGCTGGGGAAAGAGGCTGAGTGGTGTCCATAGAACAGGTCATCCTATCCACTTGATTATTAAACTCCTCCTCTGCTGAGGTCACTTGTTGGCGAGCACTCACATGGGATACAAATGGCTTCAGTTTTTGACCACTCAGAGAAATCCGTCTACATACCTCTTCCCCAAGTTTCTTTGTCACCAATTTTCCAATCATGCTTCTTTCAAGTCCCTGACCATCCAGCCAAACCATTGGCTACAGCCCAGAAGGCTGTGTATCTTCTGAATCAGCGTCCAATATATGGTCCTGTTTCTCCCGTAGCCAGGATTCATGGGTCCAGGAATCAAGGGATGGAAGTGGAAGTGGCATCACTCACCATCACCCCCGGTGATCCACTAGCAAAATTTTGGCTTCCTCTTTCTGAAACATTAAGTCTTGCTGGCTTAGAGGTCTTAGTTCTAGAGGGAGGAATGCTGCCACCAGGATTCCGTTAAACTGAAAGTTAAGATTGCCACCTGGGCACTTTGGGATCCTCCTACCTTTAAGTCAACAGGCTAAGAACGGAGTTTCCATGTTGGCTGGGGTGACTGATCCAGACTATCAAGATGAAATCAGTCTAATGCTCCACAACAGAAGGAAGAGTACGCATGAGTAATTAGCCAATGCCAGAGCTCTACACCAGTCAGACTATTCTGATTGCCGCTTTACCTCAGCAATCCATTACAGTAACTACACCCACCTTGCCTTTGACAGTTGAGTCCCGCCACTTGGCCCCTGTCACTTCAAGATCCAATTATTCTCGTTGTATTTAAATGTTGTAGTTGAGTGACTGTGATTCCCACTGTTAGATCTGACATACGGAGAAGAGCAATTATTGGGCTCTTCAAAGAGGACCTGCCCTCACAAATCTACTTGGTAAGGTATAGGGTGAGTGTGTGTCTTCTGGACCCTCCCAGCTGGGATGAGTAGGTCTAAAATGACTAATCCACTCCACCATTTCAATTCCCTAAGCCTTTGGATCCCTTCCTCTACATTAAACCATGGGAGATCAGACATTCTCAGCTCACTTACAGTGGGCCATCTTTTAATCCATATTTTAGCTAACCAAGCAAATAAACTATTAGAAACTTTTGGCTGAGGCAGGCAGATGATAACTTGAGGTCGAGAATTGAGACTGGCCTGACCAACACAAAGAAACCTGGTCTCTACTAAAAATACAAAATTAGCCAGGTGTGGTGGCACATGCCTGTAATCCCAGCTACTCGGGAGGCTGAGGCAGGAGAATCACTTGAACCCTGGAGGCAGAGATTGCGGTGAGCTGTGATTGTGGCATTGCACTCCAGCCTGGGTGACAGAATGAGAATCCATCTCAAAAGGAAAAAGAAAGAAAGAAAGAAAGAAAAAGAAAGAAAGAAAGAAAGGGAAGGAAGGAAGGAAGGAAGGAAGGAAAGAAAGAAAGAAAGAAAGAAAGAAAGAAAGAAAGAAAGAAAGAAAGAAACTAACTAACTTTTTAAATTCCCTGAGCTGCAACATTAAATGCAGAGTCCCTACTTAGTGGACCCAAATCAACAAATTCAGCCTGATCCAACTCTGTGTTCCTTCCACCATGACCACATACTCGTAATAGCCATTCCCACGCCTGTTCTCCAGATTTCTGTTTATATAAATTAGTGAACTCAAATAGTTGTTTTCAAGTATAGCGTACTTCCTCATGGGTCACACTCTCAACCTCACCTCCAGGGGCCTGCTAGGACTGTAGTCTAGTTATAGGTCTAGAAGCAAACAGAGGTGTTCAGGTTGGCTCCTGAGGAGAATCAACATTATCTTGCCTGGCAACTGCCTCAGGGGAGGCCATCACTGTTGCTTCAGGCAAAGCAGGGTTTATCTCCTCAGACAAAAGTGGAGAGGCTGATGGCAGCATGGGTCGGGGAGAGGATGTTGCCACTACTGGGGATGGGGAAGCCATTGCTTTTGGCAAAAAAAGGTTCATCAAAGTTTACAAGCTCAGTGTCCCCAGCTTCATCAGGGTACTCCCACCCATTTTCACTCCATGTTGCAGGGTCCCATTCTTTTCCAGTCGATGCCCTCACATTAACAGTAGACACCTGGCCAGGTTGTGCATGCACCTTTCCTTGCCGGTCAGCCACTTGCATGATAAGAGCTTGTGTCTGTATTTCCACGATTTCAGCTCTTTCTCTACAGGAGATAAGACTATCACTCAGGACACTCTTAGGAGATTTGAGGCTCAGTATCTGCTTCTGAAACTGGGAGACAGAATCCCTGAGTTCCTCATTTTGTTTCATCACTTTGTCCGCTGAACTTAGGAGCAACCCACCAGTGTCATTATGTTCCTTGATTCTCCACATATGGGCAAAGGTATTATGTATAGAGTCACTAAACTCCTTGCCTCTCAGGAGCAGTAAATCAGGAGTGGCAAATGCATGTATTTTGCATAACTCTCTAAACAGTTCATGCCAAGGACTATCCTTGTGCTCCATGCTACTAGCATTTTGGGGTCTAATTATATTAAACAGCCAACTCCAGAAACCCCAAAACCAACAAAAGAACTTCATCCTTAATGTTCTTTTCCTCTAGAACCGCTCCTGGTACCAAAATCTGTCAGGGTTCTCTAGAGGGACAGAATAGGAGATTACATTATTAAGTATTAATTTACATGATCACAAGGTCCCTCAATAGGCTGTCTGCAAGCTGAGGAGAAAGGAGAGTCAGTTCAAGTCCCAGAACTGAAGAACTTGGAGTCCGATGTTCAAGGGCAGGAAGCATCCAGCACAGACGATGCAGGCTGGGAGGCTAGGCCCAACTGTCCTTTTCACGTTTTTCTGCCTGCTTTATATTCACTGGCAGCTGATTAGATTGTGCCCACAGATTAAGGGTGGATCTGCCTTCCCCAGGCCACTGACTCAAATGTTAATTTCTTTTGCCAACAGCTTCACAGACACACCCAGGATCAATAGTTTGTATCCTTCAATCCAATCAAGTTGACACTCAGTATTAACCATCACAGTGGGTAGAGTACATTTGCATTTTAAAAAGATCACCGTGATGGCAGCATGCTTGAGTTGGAGGAGGTTGGACCACAACAGGAGAGATGAATCAGCAGATGTTAAAATCAGCCATTCACTGATAACAGTTAATAAATGTTTATCCAGGACCTACTAAATATTGCAATAAGCACAGTTTTGGTTCCTGCCTCCTTATCACAGTGGCATCCCACATTGCAAATCCATTGCCCACTTCCCAGTCTTTAGTGGCAAATTGGTGGCATTTGGCATGGTTGGCCACACCTTCTTCCTTGAAACACTCTTTTCTCTGCTTCCCAGGACACCAGACCCTCCTGGTTTCCTTCCCACTTCCCTGGCTGCTCCTATCTCCTTTGCAGGTTCCTCTCCCTGTTTCTGACCTCTAAACATTCACAAGACCCAGGTTCAGTCCTGGACTTCTTCTTTGTATTTACACTCAGTCCCTTAATGAGCCCCTTGAAGACCTTGGCTTTAAATGCCATTCATATGCTGAGGTTTCTCAAATTTGTGTCTTCGACCCAGATTTCTTCCCTCAACAAAACTCTCACTGCCCACTCATCACTTCCATTTGGATGTCTAAAGGGCATGTCCAAAATCAGACTCCTGACCTGCCTTCTCAACCACTTCTCCCACCATCTTTCTTGTTCCTGTCAATTATCATTTCATCCTTCCAATTTCTCAAACCAAAACTCTTTTTTTTTTTAATGAATAGGGAGAGGTCTCACTATGTTGCCCAAACTGATCTCAAACTCCTGGCCTCAAGTGATCCTCCTCCCTTGGCCTCTGAAAGTGCTGGGATTACAGGAGTGAGCTACCACACACAATCAGAGACCAAAAATCTTAAAGTCATCCCTGACTTCTGTGCTTCTGTTACAGTCAATCTGTCAACAAATGCTCTTGACTCTGCCACTTTTTTATTTTTATTATTATTATTTTTTTTTAGATGGAGCCTCACTCTGTCACCCAGGCTGGAGTGCAGTGGCATGATCTCGGCTCACCTAGCTGGGACTACAGGCGTGCGCCATCATGCCCTACTAATTTTTGTATTTTTAGTAGAGGCAGGGTTTCACTATGTTGGCCAGGCTGGTCTCGAACTCCTGACCTCAGGTGATCCACCAGCCTTGGCTTCCTGAAGTGCTGGGATTACAGACATGAACCACCACATCCGGCCAGCTCTGCCACTTCTATCTGCCTTTGCCATTGCCACTCTGGTGCAAGCTACCACCATCTTTTCACAGAACTCTTGCAGTAGCCTCATATGTAGGAACAGGAGAGATCCTTTAAAAATATAAATCAAGGGCCAGGCATGGTAGCTCACACCTGTAATCCAAGCACTTTGGAGGCCAAGGCAGGTGGATCACCTGAGGTCGGGAGTTCAAGACCAGCCTGACCAACAGGGTGAAACCCCATCTCAAAAAAAAAATATATATATATATATATATATATATATATATATATATATATAAATCAAGGCCAGGCATGGTCACTCATTCTTCTAATCCCAGCACTTTGGGAGGCCAAGGCAGGAGGATTATTCGAGGCCAGGAGTTTGAGATCAGCCCGGGCAACATAGCAAAACCCCTGTCTCTACAAAAAAAAAAAAAACTACACACCCACCTGCACACCCACAAACTCAGCCTACCCTCCTCCTGCCACCCCATTGTTACTGTTCTGCCTCATCCCCTCCTGCCGTCCTCCCTACCCACCCCCAGCCCCCCAGCCCAGCTCTCCGCATTCCAGCCACATCGGCCTCCCTGTTGTTTTAGCAAAAAGCAGGCAGGTTCATCCCTGAGCTCTTTGCTGTTTCCTGCCTGCAACATTTTCTCTCCATTTATCCACTGGGCTTTATCCCTCACTTCATTCAAGTCTTTGCTCAAGTATCACCTTCCCTGGGAGGTCTTTTCTGACTTCTCAGTTAAATCTGCCCACCCCCAGCCACCCACCTCCTGCCTTCCTCATCTCCCTCCTTCTTCTCCACTTCATTTTTCTTTTTCTTCTTCTTTTTTTTAAGATGGAGTCTCACTCTGTCTCCCAGGGTAAAGTGCAGTGGTGCCATCTCAGCTCACTGCAATCTCTGCCTCCTGGGTTCAAGCAGTTTTCTGCCTCAGCCTCCCAGGTAGCTGGGATTACAGGCACCTACTACCATGCCTGGCTAATTTTTTTTTTTTTTTTGTATTTTTAATAGAGACAGGGTTTCACCACCTTGGCCAGGCTGATCTTGAACGCCTGACCTCATGATCCACCCGCCTTGGCCTCCCAAAGTGCTAGGATTACAGGCGTGAGCCACTGCGCCCGGCCTCCACTTCATTTTTCTACATAGCATTTATCCCCAACCCTCAAATTACAGATCTTCCTTACTCACTTATTTACTGTCCTTCGCTCACTAGAACGTAAGATCCGCTAATGCAGCATTTACATTACTGTGGTTACTGCTATTTTCCCAGCTGCTGGCATAGTGCCTAACCTATAGCAGGCATTCAGTGAGAGGCCTTCAAACAGATGAGGCACATGGTCTCATCAGGGGACCAGAGATGCACACTGACAGTTACTGCAGGGAGTCTAATGTGGTGGGAAGGAAGCCCAGGGTGGGGCCCAGGAAGGGGTCTCAGAGCTTAGAGGATGAGGTGAAGAAAGGGGGTGGGGACATTCCAGGCAGTGGGGCCAGACAAAGGGATTGAAAAAAAAAGAAGGAAGAAAGAAACAGCCAGGTTAACAGGGCATCTGCCATTAAACAACATTAATTGAGCACCAACTGTGTGCAATACCTTGAAGGGGCAATGTGCGCAAAAACAGATGAGGCCCTGCTTTAGGGGAAGCCATGAGCAACTAAACACAGCAAAGCAAAAAACGATCTCTTTGGATGGTGGCGGGGGCTGAATTATGGAGTGTGATCCTGCCAGTATGACCCCACTCTGGGACCATCACTGCAAGTCACACAGCACCCACTCAAGCTGGCTTCACTGGGGAGGCCTTGACCCAGGCACGCAGGGCTTCAGAGATGGCTTCACCTGGGCACTCGACAACGTCACTGCCAACACAGTTTCTGTCTTTCCATTGCAAAGTTTCTGTCTTTCCATTGTCTTCTTGGGGTTGACTGCTCTTATGCTTGACAGATGGCCGCCCACAGCTGCAAGGCCTGCGTGTGTCCTCCTTCCATGGAGGAAACTCTCTTCCCAGATGTGGAAGGAAAGTACTGGGCTGCCCTTGGATCCCTTGGATTGAATCCTTTTTTTTTTTTTTTTGAGACGGAGTTTCGCTGTTGTCGCCCAAGCTGGAGTGCAATGATGCGATCTCGGATCACGGCAACCTCTGCCTCCCAGGTTCAAGTGATTCTCCTGCCTCGGCCTCCTAAGTAGCTGGGATTACAGGTGCCTATCACCATGCCCAGCTAGTTTTTGTATTTTTAGTAGAGACGGGGTTTCACCATGTTGGCCAGATTGGCCTCGAACTTCTGACCTCAGGTGATCCTCCCACCTTGGCCTCCCGAAGTAGTGGGATTACAGGCATGAAGCCATGGTGCCCAGCCAGACTGAATCATTTCAGGGCATGTGCCTCTGCCTCTGCCTCAGCCAGTCCCTGTGGCCAGGAAGATGGAAGGCAACTGCTTTAGGCAAACCAGGGCCCACCCCTGCAGCTGGGGTGGGTCAGCCCCATCCAAACAGTGTAGGTGTGACAGCTGGGGGAGGGTGGAACAACTGCTGGGAGGCGGTTGGGTGTCCACTGCAAAGGATGACAAGTACCTGAGGCACGATCATCATGGGGATGGGGGAGGAGAGAGGCGAGAGAGACAGAAACAGAGTCCCATGGAGTCTGGAGACTGGCACAGGCAGATGCCACCCATGCCCTTGTGCAAGACTCATTCCCTTGCCCCTTGTGCCACTCTCTGGCCTCTCACTGCCCTTCCTGCCTGGGCGCTCTTCCCTGGCCAACACCTTCTTGGCTTAAATGCCTCTTCCTCCAGGAAGCCTCCAGACCTCACAGCCCCAGTTGATTGTGACTGGTGAAGTGAGTATCGAACGACGAGTCTGTCCCCCCTACTTGTGGGGCTGCGTCGTCATCCAATTGCACCAGCACCATACAGTGCCTGCACAAAGGAGACTCTCAGTGAACATCTGCTGGACGGATGGATCTGAGTGGTTCCACCCTCTTGTCACCCTGCGAATGGCATTAGGTGCTCTGCCCATTTGACAGGTGAACCGTGAAGGCACAGAGCTCTGGTGCCTTAACCAAGCAATGGGGCTGAGACACCATTCCAACACAGATCCTGCCTTGCTTCCAAGCCAGTGTTCGACCTGCTCCAAGTGAGTGACCAGAGCCAGCAGAGACCCGGAAGGACAAACTTCACCTTGGCAAAGAAGCTGGGGGAGCTGTCTGAGTGGCGGCAACAGTGACTGGCAGGCAGGAGACAGGCTGTAAGTGCCATGGGTTTTTTTATTTTGTTTTGTTTTTGTTTTGGAGACACGGTCTCATTCTATCACCCAAGCTGGAATGCAGTGGTACAATTTCAGCTCACTGCAACCTCCGCCTCCCAGGTTCAAGCAATTCTTATGCCTCAGTCTCCTAAGTAGCTGGGACTACAGACCCGTGCCACCATGCTCGGCTAACTTTTTTGTGTTTTTAGTGCAGATGGGGTTTCACCATGTTGGTCAGGCTGGTCTCAAACTCCTGGCCTCAAGTGATCCACCCACCTTGGCCTTCCAAAGTGCTGGGATTACAGACGTGGGCCACCATACCCAGCCATGTAAGAGATGTGTTTTATCCTAAAAATGAATGTGGGGTTTCTCATTCTAGTTTACAGGAGCAGACTTTTGTTGTTGTGATCAGGTCTTCTTAACCACAAATAGTGTGCTTAAGTATTTTCAAATATCCTTCTTATGCCCATTGTTGCAAAAATGCAACATGTCTGATTGAGCATTGTTGGTTCTTGCTCTGTCTGTCCTTATGAGCACACTTTAACACATCAAGTGGTCTTCTGAGGCATAAGGAAAATTTGACTTGTGCTCTCTCTAGAACCATCCTGAAGATAGAGGGCTCATGTAGGCTTTTCAGAATTTTAATTTCACCCAAAATTTATGGTTTAAAAATGTTTCTTTTATCTGATTATACACAGCCATTATAAAGCCCCATACACCCCCAGCAATGTCACCATCCCTGCCAGCCACATGCAAAGTGACTAGCAAAGAGAAGGCCAGGACCCACTCCTCTATGTTAGCTCAGAGTTTTGGCTGGAAGGGTGTTCCAAAAGTGTTTGCTTGAGAAAACTAGCCCCTCCTCAGACTGAGTCATTGCCTTCAAGATAGCACTTGTCTTCCACTCTAAATGTCACCAGCACAGAGGACCTTACCACTTTCAAAAGAGTTTATGCGCAGAATTAATGGAGACACACTGGTTGCTTTATCGTGGGGACAATCATGGTAATGCCTAGAAATGACGCACATGCAGGCTGGGCATGGTGCTCGGCACATGATGGGCATCCAAAAGTCAATAGGTCTTCTTAACCACAAATAGTGTGCTTAACATTTTTCGAACATCCCTCTTATGCCCATTGTTGCAAAAATGCAACATGTTGCTAGAGCTACCTGTACTCTGTCCCCCAGCCCCTGCATCCCTTCTATTTTCATCTGCATATGATCAAGGTGTCTCACACATATACCTGCAACTCTGTTTGGGGCTTCCTCTGACCACAGGAGTGTGTCTAGCCTATGCATCCAGAAGGCCAGAAGTGTGAGGGGTTAACACCTCCTGAAGCAACTCCCAGCCAATGCCTGATGGGAGTTGGAGGGCAAACTCCCTTGTCTGTGGGGTGAGACTCCTCTGAGGGAGGGCAGACTTTTACATTTAAAATGTTTTTAGATACATCTCATATATATTTTTTTATAAACGCATATATGGTCTGTAATGTTTAATTTTAAGTGTTGACTGGGTTATGGGGTGCCCAGATAATTGAGGAAACATTACTCCTGGGTGTGTCTACGGGGTGTTTTCAGATGATATTAGCATTTGAAGGAAAGCAGAGGACCTTCTCCAGTGCCGGTGAGCGTCATAGTCAGAGCCTGAATAGCACAAAAAGGTGAAGGAAGAGAGCATTTCTCTCTCTGACTGCTGGAGCTAGGACACACATCTCCTAACCTCAGACTGGAACTTACACCTCCAGCTTTCCTGCAACTCCAGCTTACAGACAACAGACTGTGGGACTTCCCAGCCTCAGCCTTCATTATTGCATGGGCCAATTTCATCTCTCTCTCTCTCTCTCTCTCTCTCTCTCCCCCTCTCCCTCCCTCCCCCTATATATATATCTATATGAAATCTCCCATTGGTTCTGTTTCTCTGAACTCTAATGACTATATAGTCATAATACATGTTTGTTTTTTTTTTGAGACAGGGTCTCACTCTGTTGCCGAGGCTGGAGTGCAGTGGTGCGATCTTCTCACTGAAGCCTCCACGTCCCAGGCTCAAGTGATCCTCTCACCTCAGCCTCTGGAGTAGCTGAGACTACAGGCACGCACCATCATGCCTGGCTCATTTTTGTATTTTCTGTAGAGGTGGGGTTTGGCCATGTTGGCCAGGCTGGTCTTGAACTCCTAGACTCAAGTGATTTGCCCAACTCAGCCTCCCAAAATGCTGGGATTACAGGCATGAGCCACTGCACCCAGCTCATAATACATGTTTTTTAATGCACTCTATTTTGCTTGACTTCTCCTTCTCTCCACCCATATTTCCCACTCTATCCCTAGGTAACCCAGGTTAACACCCTGATATGTATCTTCTGTATTTTATCTATACTCTTATAAGTAAGAATAAACCTATATCTAATTGGACTCTGTGTAAATGTATATACACGGGATGTGTCTACTGTTTTGTTTTTAGTCACAATCACTTTTACCAAATGCACTTTTCTTGTTCAACAGCAGCTTTGGAACACTGTCTACTCTTTTTAACAGCTTTAATACTCCACAGTGTGGAGTGTGGCTCTCTGTGGGCCTTTGCTTTATTCCCAGTTTTATTCCAACATGAACAATAAGTTCCTCATAGGGTCTAAGGGATGGAGTCCCATGAATGAGATTGCTGGGCTAGAAATGTAAGAATTTTCTGTTTTACTGGTATTAGCTACGTTTTTTAAAATTAACATCTCTTACCCACAAAAAGTATGAAAATTTCCATCTCTCCGTATCCTCCATATCCCATCATCAATAGATGTTAAAGCTTCTATATATGTATAATATATGTAAAACTTGTATATATGTAAGTATATATATAGTATTAGTCAATTTCCATACTGGTATAAAGAACTGCCTGAAAGTGGGTAATTTATAAAGCAAAGAAGTTTAATTGATCCACAGTTCGGCATGGCTGGGGAGCCTCAGGAAACTTACAGTCATGGCAGAAGGCGAAGGGGAAGCAAGGCACCTTCTTCACAAGGCAGCAGGAAGGAGCAGTGCCAAGTGAAGTGGGAAAATCCCCTTATAAAACCATCAGAGCTCATGACAACTCACTCACTATCATGAGAACAGCATGGGGGAACCAGCCTTGATGATTCAATGACCTCCACCTGGTAATTACACTTCAAGATGAGATTTTGGTAGGGATACAAAGCCTAACCATATTTTATATATATGATATAGATAGATAGATTACATGGATATAGTATATATATGTATCACATATATAAAACCATATCATTCATATATATCATATATATATATATATATATATATATATATATATTGTCTTGAGGCATAGTCTCAAGAGGTCCTGAGAACATGTACCCCAACTACTGGCTTGAGCAATGCTCCTGCTTTGGCCTCCCAAAGTGCTGAGGTTACAGGCATGAGCCACCATGCCCAGCCCCCAAAGGCTTTTTAATTCTTGCCAAGCTGATGGGTATAGTAGCATAACTTACTTTGCATTTCCCAACCTTTTAGCCAGATTAAGCAGCACCTTTTCTTTTACTTGTTGGCCACTGGAACTTTTCTTATATGAATTCCTCCTCTGTATGCTTAGCCCACTTTTCTATTGTGTTGTCCACTTCTTGATTTGCAAAAATCATCCCTTTTATGGGGTGATATTAAGCTGCTATTGTCTTCAGCTGTGCGAACATTTTTTCTGAGTTTCTCCTTTGTCCCTGTACTTTCTCTCCAGTATCTTTTGGCGTGCACACATTTAAATAGTCACATTTCATAACTTCTGGGTTTCCAGTCTTGGTTGAGAAGGTCTTCTCAAATTTTACATTTTCTTACAAGATTCATATTATGGGGCTTTTTTTTAAATTTAATAAATCTCTTCTGGAATTTGTTTTGCGGACTAGTGTAAGAGACAGGCCCAGGTGCATTTTCATCCAGACGGGGAGTGAGCTGCCTGCAGCACCTCTCATTATGTCATTTCACCCTTTACTGCTGAATTCAAATGCCACATGTGGCCAGGCGTGGTGGCTCACACCTGTAATCCCAGTACTGTGGGAGGCTGAGGCAGGTGGATCACCTGAGGTCAGGAAGTCAAGATCAGCCTGGCCAACATGGTGAAACCCCATCTCTACTAAAAATACAAAAATAGCTAGGCGTGATGGTGCATGCCTGTAGTCCTAGCTACTCGGGAGGTTGAAGCAAGAGAATCACTTGAACCTGGGAGGCAGTGAGCTGAGATCGTGCCACTGCACTCCAGCCTGGGTGATAGAGTGAGAACTGCCTCGAAAAAAAACAGGGGGGGCCGGTTGTGGTGGCTCACACCTGTAATCCCAGCCCTTTGGGAGGCCGAGGCGGATCACAAGGTCAGGAGATCGAGACCATCCTGGCTAACATGGTGAAACCCTGTGTCTACTAAAATTACAAAAAATTAGTCGGGCATGGTGGCACACGCCTGTAGTCCCAGCTACTTAGGAGGCTGGGGCAGGAGAATTGCTTGAACCTGGGAGGCGGAGGTTGCAGTGAGCCAAGATCGCACCACTGCACTCCAGCCTGGGCGACAGAGCAAGACTCCGTCTCAGAAAAAAAGAAAAAAGGAAGTCAAGAAAGAATAAGACTGTGGAACAGGCTGGCATGCAGGGAGCATGGGAGGAATAGAGTGGCATCTGTCGGTGACACTAAAGATCACCCACCCTCCAGCCAGTAGTCACAACACAACAAAGCAGAGAACCTTTATTTTCTTTATTTTATTTCTTTATTTTCTCCATAACTCAACTTAATCTCTGATTTGAGGTCCACCATGCCTAGGGGCATAGGAAACATAATCTCAGGAACTTTTGAGATGTAGACTCCCATCCAAGGTGGAGATGGAGGGTAAGGATGGGATGATCTGGAGATACGTTCGTCATTTAACTTGATGGGTGAGCGCCGTATTAGAAACTAGAAATACTACTGAGAATTAAAAGAGACATTTTAGGCTGGGCGCGGTGGCTCACGCCTGTAATCCCAGCACTTTGGGAGGCCGAGGTGGGTGGATCACCTGAGGTAGGAGTTCAAGACCAGCCTGGCCAACAAGGAGAAACCCCGTCTGTACTAAACAATACAAAAAAAAATTTAACTGGGTGTGATGGCACATGCTGGTAACCCCAGCTACTCCAGAGGCTGTGGCAGGAGTAATCGCTTGAACCCAGGAGGTGGAGGTTGCGGTGAGCCTCAGCAACAAGAGCAAAACTCTGTCTCAAAAAAAAAAAAGAGAGACATTTTATCATTATGAGAGTTATTTAATTAAGAAAACATTACCGGTTGCGGTGGCTCATGCCTGTAATCCCAGCACTTTGGGAGGCTCAGGTGGGCGGATCACCTGAGGTCAGGAGTTCGAGACCAGCCTGACCAATATGGAGAAACCTCATCTTTAAAAAAAAAAAAGAAAACATCAAAGTAATAACAGCACGCATTCAATAATTCAAAGATGCATGAAGCAAAAACTGACAGAACTGAAATGAGAAATTTCTTTAAGACAGGCTTGAGCCACCGCACCCGGCCTGTCTGGCTGATTTTAAACCATTTGTAAACGTGCAATTCACTGCCATTAAGGACATCTACAATGTCAGTTAACTATCAACATTATCCATCTCTGGAATTTTTTCATTGTTCCCAACGTAAATTCTGTATCCATTAAGCCAAACTTCTGATTCCCCTCACCTCAGCCGCCGGTAATCTCTATTCTACTTTTTGTTTCTATGAATTTGCCTATTCTAGGTACCTCATATAAGTAAAATCACACAATCTGTGTCCTTCTGTGTCTGGCTTATGTCACTTGGCATAATATGACATAGATGGATCCATGCCACAGTGTATGCCAAAATTTCATTCCTTCAGATTACCACACAATATTCTATTATATGTATAGACTGGATTTTGTTTTTCTTTTCTTTTTTTGAAATGCAGTTTTGCTCTTGTTGCCCAGGCTGGAGCGCAATGGTGCAATCTCGGGCTCACCTCAACCTCCACCCCCCAGGTTCGAGCGATTCTCCTGACTCAGCCTCCCAAGTAGCTGGGATTACAAGTGTGCACCACCACACTCGGCTAATATTGTATTTTTAGTAGAGATGAGGTTTCTCCATGTTGGTCAGGCGGATCTCAAACTCCCAACCTCAGGTGATCTGCCTGCCTCGGCCTCCCAAAGTGTTAGGATTACAGGCTTGAGCCACAGCACCCAGCCAACTGGATTTTGTTTCTTCCTTCATCTGTGGATAGACATTTGAACTGTTTCCACATTTTGGCTATTGTAAATAATGTTGCTATCAACATTGGTGTACAAATATCTGTTCAAGTCCTGACCTTCAGTTCTTTTGGATGTACATCTAGAATTGGAATTGCTTGATCATAGGGTAGTTCTGTGTTTAAATTTTTGAAGAATTTTGAGACTGTTTTCCACAGTGGCTGTACCTTTTTACATGCCCACCAGCAAGGCACTAGGGCCCTAATTTCTTCACATTCTCACCAAAGTTTATCTTTCATTTTTTGGAATTAAGGGTTTAATTTTAAGAATTTTTCAGATTATATCACATTGCTCTATGGCAACAGTTAATAATGACATATTCTAGACATTTGGGTAAAATATGCACTGCTTCCAAGAAGCCTTTCTCATTGTGAGAATGATATTCAATTTTATAAATTCAAACAAGAATACCAATCAAAATCTCAGCAGACCAGATTGGCAGAAATTGACAAGCTGATTCTAAATGGTATACGGAAATTCAATGGCTCACACCTGTAATCCCAGCACTTTGAGAGGCTGAGACAGGAGTATAACTTGAGGCCAGGAATTTGAGAATGGCCTGGGCAATGTAGCAAGACCCCATCTCTACAAAAATAAAATAAAATATTAGCTGTGTGTGGTGCTGTGTGCCTGTAGTTCTAGCTAATCGAGAGGCTGAAGCAAGAGGATCACTTGTGCCCAGGAGACACAGACAAAAACCATATGATTATCTCAATTGAAACAATTATTAAATTGCATTTAATAAAATTCCACATCAATTTATAGTTTGAATCTATAAAATTATCCACATGATAAAACCTCTAAACAAACTAGGAATAGAAGAAACTTACTTCAAAACAATTTATTGACATGACAGACCCACAGCTAACATCATACTGAATGGGGAAAAGCTGAAAGCTTTTTCTCTAAGATCTAGAATAAGACAAGGATGCCCACTTTCATCACCCCTATTCAATACAGGAATGGAAATCCTAGCCAGAGCAATCAGGAAAGAAAAAGAAATGAGAGAGGCATCTAAATTGAAAAAGAAAAAGTCAAACTATCCCTTCTTGCTGATAATGTGATCATATATTTAGGAAAACCTAAAGACTCCACCAAAAAAACTCCTAGAATTAATAATAAATTAAGTAAAGTTGTAGGACACAAAATCAACATACAAAAATCAATAGCATTTCTACATACCAATAATGAGCTAGCTCAGAAAGAAATGAAGAAGCCCAATAGGAATAAATCTAACCAAGCAGGTGAACTGTCTCTACAATGAAAACTACAAGGAAATGGAAGAGGACACAAACAAATGGAAAGACATCCCCTACACATGAGATCAGAGAATCAATAGTGTTAAAATTGAGACAGGAGACCCGGAGGACTTGTTTGGAAAGAACCAGCAGATGGTGACAAAAGCAATCCCTAGCTGCCCTCATTGCTCCTTAGCATTAGACACTCCCACCAGCATTGTGACAGTTTACAAATGCCATGGCAATGACCCAGAAGTTACCACACCTTTCCACACCAATGACCCAGAGGTCACCACCCCTTTCCCAAAAAGTTCTAAATAACCCATCCATCGATTTGCATTAACCCACCCTTCCATTTCCATATAATTAAAAATGAGTATAAGCAAATATAAATACAGTTGCCAAGAGCCCATAGCTTGTCTACTGTAGGTGCACTGCCTACGAGTTATCTCTGCTCCACAAAGAGTAATCCATTCAATTAAAAAACTGCTCTCTAATACCCCTGGCTTGCCCTTGAATTCCTTCCTGCTTGACGCCAAGAACCCTCCCAAGCTAAGCCCCAGTTTTGGGGCTCACCTGTTCTGCATCATCTGGTGACCATGAAGACGGCAAAGACAGCAGAGATGGCAGTGATTGGCCATTGGCAGCCAGGCGGCAAGACAGTAGAGAGGAGGCAATTGGCAATTGGTGGTCAGCAATTAGCGGGGTGGTGGGACAGGACAGCAAGCCAGCAATAGACAGCAATTGGAGAGAAGTGGTGAGAGCAACTGGCAAGACAGTGAGACAGCAGAGAGATGGTGAGAGGTGGCAATGGGAGAGGCAACAAGAGATGTCAAGATGGTGATCAGCAAGAGACAGCAGGTGGTCAGCACTACAGCAATCAAAGCTGCAGAGCTTCTGACATGCGAGGTGCAACGTTAGACCAAAGGTTCATTGTAAGGGCCACTGTCTTGGCTGGGCGCGGTGGCTCACACAATTTTTTTTTTTGAGATGGCGTCTTACTCTGTTGTCTGGGCTGGAGTGCAGTGGGGCAATCTCGGCTCACTGCAACCTCCACCTGCCCAGTTCAAGTGATTCTCCTACCTCGGCCTTCTGAGTAGCTGGGACTACAGGCACACACCATCACACCCGGCTAATTTTTGTACTTTTAGTAGAGAGGGGATTTCACCATGTGGCCAGGCTGGTCTCAAACTCTTGACTTCAAGTGAGCCACCCACCTCGACCTCCCAAAGTTCTGGGATTACAGGCATGAGCCACCTCGCTTTTCCTTCTACACTTTGTTTAATAAAAACACCTCTTCAGTCACATTCCATTCACTGGCAAACACTTACAGTCTGCTTTCACAATGCCTTGCTACTATACTCACGCCATCTCTGTGAGAAGTAAAAATCTAACAGCGAAATATAGCAAGAGGCCATTTGCTTTTCCCATTGCTAAACTTAGAAAAACTTCTGTGTCGGTATAAATCGTTGTTAGTCGTGGAGACAATGACAAGCATCCCAGAGGACTCACCACTAGGTGAGTCAAATTCTGCTTTAAAAAACCCTCACTTTCTATTGCAACATCATTTGGGTCTAATACGAATTTTTAAAAAGAAGAAATTTGGCTTAAATACGATTCACTATAATGCTATTTTACAATTAGAGTTATTCTGTTAAAAAAACAAACAAACAAACAAAAAACAGAGAAAATTGGAGGAGGTCCTTTATATACAGGATTTATGGTCCTTTACTGGCTCATGTCACTTCCAGGCACCAGAACAGGCACCAGAAGCTGTGCCTAAGGGATCCCCTCCTAGCTGCTCCCCTGAGAGGGCCTACACCCTCCCTGGAGCCTTCTCAGCCCCCTAGTTATGAGGGGGATCCAGCCAGTTCTCTAATGCAGGATTCCACCCCCGGGTCACTAGACACCACTCCCTCTTATCCAACTAGCCCTAGCCTCTGCCTCCTGCTGCCTGAGAAGGTAAGCCCAACCAGTACCACCAAGAATGGTGCCCCATACAACCCTAAAGTTAAACCCGTGTCCATTGCAGGAAATAACTGACAGAAATGGGGGAAGACTGAAGAGTGCGTGTGCCATGGCCGGGCGCGGTGGCTCACGCCTGTAATCCCAGAACTTTGGGAGGCCAAGGTGGGGGGATCACCCGAAGTCAGGAGTCTGAGAACAGGCTGGCCAACATGGTGAAACCCCATTTCTACTAAAAATACAAAAAGTTAGCTGGGCGTGTTGTTGGGCACCTGTAATCCCAGCTACTTGGGAGGCTGAGGTGGGAGACTCACTTGAAACCTGGAGGTGAATGTTGCAGTAAGCTGAGATCCCACCATTCATTGCACTCCAGCCTGGGCAACAAGAGTTAAACTCTGTCTCAAAAAAGAAAAAAAAAGAGTATATGTGTCATTTTCTAAGTCAGATTTGGCTTTATGCAAGAAAAGCCTTTGCCAGTTTTTGAAGGATCCAAGAAAGTTTCTAGAAAAATGTATTAAGTTGACTATATTCTTTAACTTGGTGTGTCTTGCAAATATTGTTATCCACTTACTGTGCTATGAACAAAAAAGCAGAAAAAAATGATACAGTTAAGCCAGTCAATTATAACAAGATTTTAAAAATAACTTTTAAAAAAGATATATATCCCACTCTATTTCTGGGTAATTTGGTTAAGACCCTACTAAAAATCACCCAGGCATGGTGGTGGTCACCTATAATCCCACTACTTGGGAGGCTGAGGTGGGAGGATTGCTTGAACCAAGTAGGCGGAGGTTGCAGTGAGCCAAGATCATGCCATTGCGCTCCAGCCTGGGTGACAGAGTGAGACTCTTTCTCAAAAAAAGAAAAAAGAAAGAAAAAGAAAAACATTTATGAAATAAATAAAAATCTACTTTACAGAAATACATCATTAGTATAATGAAAAAACAAGCCACAGACTGGAAGAAACTATTTGCAATACACATACTGAAAAGTCAAAGTCAAAAGACTTATATCTAGAATGTATTATATAAAGAGCTCTAGGCTGGCAGTGTGGCTCATGCCTGTAATCCCAGCACTTTGGGAGGCCGAGGTGGGCAGATCACGAGGTCAAGAGATCAAGACCATCCTGGCCAACATGGTGAAACCCTGTCTCTACTAAGAATACAAAAATTAGCCAGGAGTGGTGATGCACACCTGTAATCCCAGCTACTCGGGAAGCTGAGACAGGAGACTTGCTTGAACCTGGGAAGCGGAGGTTGCAGTGAGCCGAGATGGCATCATTGCACTCCAGCCTGGGCGACAGAGACTTTGTCTCAGAAAAAAAAAAAGGAAAAAAAGAGCTCTAAAAACTCAAACACAAAACAAACCAAAAAAAAATTTGAATACAAACTTCACAATAGATGATGTACAAAGTCAGACACAAAATAATACATATCGTGCAATTCAATTTTTATGAAGTTCTAGGAAAAACAAATTCATAGTGTCAGAAAGAAGATCATAGGTCAATGTAGAGGCTGGTGAAGAGCAAAAAAGAAAGAAAGAAGGAAGGAGAGAGAGAGTGAAAAGAAGAAAGAAGGACAAGGAGGAGGGAGGGAAGAAGGAAGGAAGGAAGGAAGGAAGGAAATCAGTTGTTGCCTGGGTTATGGGGTGGGCGTGGGGCTTGATTGGAAAGAAGCACAAAGGACAGTTTTGGGTGAGATTTAAATGTTCTATATCTTTCTTTTTCTTTTCTTTGTCTTTCTTTTTTTTTTTTTTTTTTTGAGACAGGGTCTCACTCCAATGCCCAAGCTGAAGTGCAATGGCACTATCACAGCTCACTGTAGCCTCAACCTCCTGGGCTCAGGTGATCCTCCCACCTCAGCGTCCAGAGTAGCTGAGACTGCAGGCATGCACCACCATGCCCAACTAATTTTTATATTTTTAGTAGAGACAAGGTCTCAGTGTATTGGCCAGGCTAGTCTCAAACTCCTGAGTTCAAGCGATCCTCCCGTCTCACCTCCGGAAGTGTTGGGATTACCGGCGTGAGCCACGGTACTCGGCCGAAAAGGTTCTATATCTTGATTGTGGTGATGCAGACATGGATATATACATTTGTCAAAACTCATTGAATTAAAAATACAAATACCACTTGGCTAAACTTATGGGGAAAAAGTATTCACTACTATGCACAGATGCATTTATTGCATCAAATATAATAAAAGTGGTTTTCCACAAACAAGTGAAAATATCTGCCTTGTCACTTCAGAGTTCTGTGATCTTAAGTGGGTTTCTTTACTTCTCCATGCCTCAGTTCACTCGTCTGTAAAGCGGGAATAGCAACAGTCTCTTACAAGGCTGTTTTGAATTTTTTTTTCTTTTTTACAGTCCAGAGGCCTTTTATTTTTTTTTTAACACCTGTTATACCATGAATTCATAGGGAATAGGTTCCAGCAGCTCAGGCTCCTTCCCATTGGTTCTCACAAAGTGTGCTTCTCTGGGTGGAGCAGGCTGGCGCTTCAGTTGAACCCAGGTACCTTTCTCTTCAGCTTCTTTCTTTTTCTGATCATTTTCCTTCACACGTTTTAGGAAGCTATCTTGGCTCTTAGAGTGTTTGATGTGCTCAATACGCACATTAATTCTCTTGGCAAGAATCTTGCCCTTAACCTCTTTGTTTACAACAATGCCAACAGCATGCTGGGTAACATTGTAGACTCTTCCAGTTTTGCCATGATAACATTTGCAGGGCATTCCTTTTTGAACAGTACCCATTCCCTTGATGTCTACAATATCACCTTTCTTATAGATTCGCATATATGTGGCCAAAGGAACAACTCCATGTTTCCTAAAAGGCCTAGAGAACATATATTGAGTGCCTCTCCTCTTTCCCTTTGTGTTCGTCATTTTGGCAAATTACTGGAAGATGGCGGTTCCGGCCGAAAGGACGGCTGTTTTGAAATTTAAACAGGATTCCTTCACACAAAGGATCATGTTGTGAACAGGTCACCAAGGCTGGATGACACCGTATTTTTATTTTTGGGGGAGGGCATCCAGTCCCTGCTGGCACCTGGGAATGTCCGCTTGCTCCCCTCTATTGTGTCCTGGCCTTTCCCACTCTGAGGACAGAACCACTCAGGTCTACGCGATCTCATCATTCTTGTTGCCTGGGGAGCCCTCCTCCTGTGCGTAAATCCCACCCAGTGCCCAGTGGCTCTGTAGAAGCCCCTCAGATAAACTCTGAGGCACCCACTGGCCCTCATCTCTCAGGACACTCTTGGCCTGTTTCCAGCCCAGAAGCACGGTGCCACACTCTGGACTCCCAGCAATCCAATCTCTCTGCATTTTCACTCCTCAGCCAGGGTCAGGGGTCGGGGCTGGGACACGGGCTCTTCCTGGGGACACCCCAATGCCTCTTCTCCTTTCCACAATCTCTGCTGTTCCTCTCTTCCCCTCTTCTCGTCCCTTCATAATCACCTTGGTGGGCAGTGGTAAGGTGACTGGCTCAGTATCTGAGCATTTATTCTTCCACATCTTTTTGGGTTTGGGGGAGTTTTTGTTTGGTTCTGGTTTTGTTTTTGTTTTTGAGACAGAGTCTTGCTCTGTCACCCAGGCTGGAGTGCAGTGGTGCGACCTCGGCTCACTGCAACCTCTGCCTCCCAGTTTCAAGCGATTCTCCTGCCTCAGCCTCCTGAGTAGCTGGGACTCCAGGTGCCCACCACCACGCCCAGCTAATTTTTTGTATTTTTAGTAGAGACAGGGTTTCAGCATGTAGGCCAGGCTAGTCTTGAACTCCTGATCTCATTATCCACCTGCCTTGGCTTCCGAAAGTGCTGGGATTACAGGCGTGAGCCACCTCACCCGGCCCGTATCTATTGTTTATGACACTGAAACCAGCACCGTGAATTATTTGGTTCTTCTGTGTCTTGAGTCAGGGACTGGAGTGGGAGGGTCACAGGACAACAGGAAGTGTGTGTGTGTGTGTGTGTGTGTGTGTGTGTGTGTGTGACCTGTGATACGATCTCACAATGTGTTCTCCTGTCTAGGTGTCTGGTAGAATCAGGTTGAGGGGAGTCAGGGAGGGTGGAAGTCTGGGAGAACAGTGCAGATGCTTGATTTTGGACCCTGGCCAGACTGGAGAGAGACTTTGGAGATAAAAGAGGTCCAAGATAAGGGGAGGGTCTGAGAGCGGGAAGGAAGGTGTCATGAGAATAGGTAAGCCAGATTTCAGGCTGGAGAAGGCAGAATGTGAGTTGGTCAGAAATGCCCAGGGGCAATTGCCGGAGGAGGCAGCAGAAGGTGGGTGGGGGGAGAGGGTTCTGAAGTGTGGGAGGGGGTTGGAGGAAGCTCTGGAGTTTGAGAGGGGGTGGGGGGAGGACAGTGGATTGAGCATCTCTTGCTATCTGCTTATTTAGTGTTTGGTGATGGGGAAGCAGGATTTTTTTTTTCCTTTTAACTGGAATTTGGCCAGATTAAGCTCTAGGACTGCCCTGGACATATGGCCTCTCTGAAACCCTGGGACCAGCCAAGGCCTTTTCTGTGGGGTCGTCCCAGCCAGCCCCATGGCCCTGTTCTTCATGTGGCTACCTTATCTGGAACCACATTTCCAATGGCTTTGATCTAGAAAGCGGGAATGATCCAGAGAGGCTCTGGATCAAGGGGGTGGGGCATACCTCTGCCAACATGGGACTTGCTTTCTGTCTCTTTAAAATGCCAATTCCTATCGGGCGTGGTGGCTCATGCCTGTAATCCCAGCACTTTGGGAGGCCAAAGCAGGCGGATCATCTGAGGTTGGAAGTTTGAGGCCAGCCAGACCAACATGGAGAAACCCTGTCTCTACTAAAAATACAAAATTGGCCAGGTGTGGTGGCGCATGCCTGTAATCCCAGCTACTCAGGAGGCTGAGGCAGGAGAATCGCTTGAACCCAGGAGGTAGAGGTTGCTATAAGCCGAGATCATGCCATTGCACTCCAGCCTGGGTAACAAGAGCAAAACTCCACCTCGAAATAAATAAATAAATAAAATGTCAACTCCACCAGGCCTCATGACTTCTTGTCCACTCCTCTATCCTGGGCATATTGTGGACACACAGTAAATATCGGCTGAGTGAATGAGCCAAGCTCTGAGGGGATTCCCTAGGGTGGGAAGCAGCCATGTGTCTTCTCTACAGCCCCAAAGGACAGAAGGCTGACCATCCCATGGAAGCCAAAGGGGGATGCATTTGACCCTACATCAGAAAGGGCCTTAACCAGCCAGAGCTGCTGGGAGCATCCTGTCACCTGAGCTGACCATGCTGGGGCCAGGGGTGGACCCGGAATGACACTGTGGAGAATGACTTGCTTCAAAGCAGACCTTGAAGGGCCCCCGAGGGTCCTTGCAGCCACTGTGTCCAGAACTGGGTCCCATTGTGGTAGGTAATGGCAGTTGAGATGGCAGCTCTCAGCCAAGAGTAGTGGGTCACACTTGTAATTCCAGCACTTTGGGAGGCCAAGGTGGGAGGATTGCTTGAGTCCAGGAGTTCAGGACCAGCCTGGGCAACATGGTGAAACCCCTTCTCTACAAAAAATACAAAAATTAGCCAGGCGTGGTGGTGTGGGCCTGTAATCCCAGCTACCAGGGAGGCTGAGGTGGGAAGATCGCTTGAGCCCAGGAGTTCAGGATCAGACTGGGCAACACAGCCATCCCCCCAATCTCCTTTTTTTTTTAAATGTAAAAAAGAGAGAGAGATGGCAGTCAGACAGATCTAGGTTTAAATCCTGGGTCCTCCATTAATCTTTGTGATTTGGGCACGTTTCCTCATCTACAATGTGAAGATACTAATGGTATGACCTCAAAGGCTGGCTATAAGTATTAGATTCAAACAATAACCTTTTTTTCTTGAGTCTGGGTCTTTCTCTGTAACTCAAGCTGGAGTGCAGTGGCTCGCTACAACCTCAAACTCCTGGGCTCAAGCAATCCTCCCGCCTCAGCCTCCCAAGTAGCTGGGACCACAGATTTGTACCACCATGCCCTGCTCATTTCTGGTTTTGTTTGTTTGCTTTTGAATAAACAGGGTCTCGTTTTGTTGCCACACTGGTCTCAAACTCCTGACCTGAAGCAATCCTACTGCTGCGACTTCCAAAGTGCCGGGATTACAGGCGTGCCTACTGCACCCAGCCCTAAACAATAGCCTATTACATATTTAGCTCCACATCTGGCACGCAGCCTAGACTCAGTAAACATTGGCTATTGTTACAGGGCCAAAGATGGGCCAGAAGGGACTGGTTCCCAGAGCCCAGTGAATCAGACAGACTACATGTAAAGAAAACAAACTGGTTGGCAGACAGAAAGGTGCACGGCAGTGCTTCCTTTAGATACCCAAAGTGCACTTTTCTAGTATGATACACTTTTTTTTTTTTGAGATAAAGTTTTGCTCTTTTTGCCCAGGCTGGAGTGCAATGGTGTGATCTCGGCTCACTGCAACCTCCATCTCCCGGGTTCAAGTGATTCTCCTGCCTCAGCCTCCTGAGTAGCTGAGATTACAGGCACGCGCCACCACCACACCCAGCTGATTTTTTGTATCTTTAGTAGAGCTGGGGTTTTACCATGTTGACCAGGCTGGTCTTGAACTACTGACCTCATGATCCACCCGCCTCAACCTCCCAAAGTGCTAGGATTACAGGTGTGAGCCATCACACCCGGCCAGCTCATAGATCTTTTGAATGCTAATCTCAGCCTGTCCAGAGTTGGTAACGGGTTTTATTCATAACTGTACAGACTCCACCTCATTAAGCTAGTAAATAATCCAATGCTAGTCTATTATCAAGAACTACATTTCCCAAAGAGTCTAGGGACTCTCGAATTCCCTTTAATGCCTGACCTGTGTTGGTGACT
>CAUYLG010048768.1:35000-59294 GCA_963573385.1 Cacajao melanocephalus
ACTTTGGGAGGCCAAAGTGGGGAGATCACCTGAGGTCAGGAGTTCAGCCTGGCTAACACGGTAAAACCCCGTTTCTACTAAAAATACAAACAATTACCTGGGCATTGTGGCATATGCCTGTAATCCTAGCTACTCAGAAGGCCAAGGCAGGAGAATCGCTTAAACCTGGGAGGCGGAGGTTGCAGTGAGCTGAGATTGTGCCACTGCACTCCGGCCTGGGCAATAAAAGTGAAACTCTGTCTCAAAAAAAAAAAAAAGAAAGAAAAAATGCAATTATAACCTTTCACCTCCCCTTTACTACACATTCCCCACAGGGCAAGTTGATCTAAGTATGTGCTTAGAAGCTCCAGGGCAGATCTCTCTCCCACCAGGGGACTGCCTCAACAGGTAACAGTCAGTTTACAAACCAAAGTGTGCCCACTATGAAACTCTCTCCCACCAGTAGGTTGCCTCAGGCACCTACATTACAACAAGTCCATCTACATCCCGAAGTATGCCCGCTACAAAAATCTTTCCCACTCGGAGAGTTTTTGGCCACTTTTACAACCTAGTCCTACCCACAAAGGCACTAGCAGCTTGACCACCTGGTAGATAAGGCACTGAAGTGAGTACATGAACCCCCACTTGTTTGCTTCCTCCCCTGTGTGCCTTTCATGCCAGCATGCCAGCCTCCCCACCCCCTGCCTTTAAAATCACCAGCTTTCCGCTCTGAAGGCAAAATGTTACCCTTAAGGCAGGAAGCCTGTACTTCTTCCCTTAGCTAGCTTTGGAATAAAAAGTCACTTTTGGTCCAGGTGCGGTGGCTCACGCCTGTAATCCCAGCACTTTACAAGGCCGAGGCGTGAGGATCATAAGTTCAGGAGTTCAAGACCAGCCTGGTCAACATAACGAAACCCCATCTCTACTAAAAATACAAAAATTAGCCAGGTGTGGTGACACGCACCTGTAGTCCCAGCTATTAGGGAGGCTGAAGCGGGAGAACTGCTTGAACCCGGGAGGCGGAGGTTGCTGTGATCCGAGACCACGCCATTGCACTCCAGTCTGGGTGACAGAGTGAGACTCCACCTCAAAAAAAAAAAGTCACTTTCTTCATACCAGCCCTCACTCTTATTAATCGGAGAGTGCAAGGATGAGCAACTGAAACTGTGTTTCAGTCATGGGATTACAGGTGTGAGCCACTGTGCCTGGCTCACCAATTTTAAAAAATTTAGCAAATGGGCTGGGCATGGTGGCTCACATCTCTAATCCTAGCACTTTGGGAGGCTGAGGTGGGCAGATCACCTGAGGTCAGGAGTTCAAGACCAGCCTGGCCAACATGGTGAAACCCCGTGTCTACTAAAAACATAAAAATTAGCCAGGCATGGTGGCTCATGCCTGTAATCTCAGCTACTTGGGAGGCTGAGGCAGGAGAATCACTTGAACCCAGGAGGTGGAAGTTGCAATGAGCCAAGATCACACCACTGCACTCCAGCCTAGGTGACAGAGCGAGACTCCATCTCAAAAAAATTTTTTTTAATTAGCAAATGTTGGGCCAGGCGCAGTGGCTCACACCTGTAATCCCAGCACTTTGAGAGGCCGAGGTGGGCGGATCACCTGAGGTTTGGAGTTGGAGACCAGCCTGATAAATACGATGAAACCCTGTCTCTTTAAAAAATATATATATATATAAAAAAGATATATATAATATATATAAAATATATATAATATATATAAAATATATATATAATATATATATAATATATATATTATATACATATATATATTTTTTTAATTAGCAAATGTTAGGCCAATGTTTGTAAATTCGCAGAACAAGAACAATGATGAAATGCTGACTTTGAGACTCTCATTTGGAGCTAAACTCACAAGAGAGGCCAAATTAATTCCAAAATGGATTTGGTGCTCCCATACCTTCTCACCCTACCAGTCCTAACGGCAGAAGATGGAGCGGAAACAGAAACAAGCTCCCCGTGGAAGGAAACTTTCCCAAGGTGAACCCACAGACTGTTATTTGACCTCGCAAACAACCACCAAACACATGAAGGTAAAACTACCATGAGTGTGAATATCAGCAGAAACAAGAAACAACTTACTATACATGGCATAAGGCAAGGACTAAGTTTCCTTATTTTTCCCTATTGTTCCAGCACCATTTCTCAAAAAGGTTAAACTTTCCCCCATTGGGTTTCCTTGTAAATCTTGTTAAAAAGCAATTAAGAGGACCAGGCGAGGTGGCTCACATCTGTAATGCCAGCACTTTGGGAGGCCAAGGCAGGTGGATCGCAAGGTCAGGAGTTCAAGACCAGCCTGGGCAATATGGTGAAATCCCATCTCTATTAAAAATACAAAAAAATTTGCTGGGCATGGTGGCGAGCACCTGTGGTCCCAGCTACTTGGGAGGCTGAGGCAGGAGAATCGCTTAAACACGGGAGGATGAGGTCGCAGTGAGCCAAGATTGCGCCACCGCGACAGCGAGACTCTGTTTGCAGAAAAAAAGTAAAATTGCTGAGCCGTGGGCAAATGCAGACTTAACTTTGTAGGGCTTGACATTCTCCAAAGTGTTTGTGCCATTTTACGCTCTCAATAGCAAGAGTTCCAGTCACACCACATCCTCTTCATCATTTGGTGTTTAGTCTTTGTTATTCTATTACTTGTGTATTATTTAATTTATTTATTTGAAACAAAGTCTAGCTGTGTCGCCCAATGGTGCAATCTCAGCTCACTGCAACCTCTACCTTCCAGGTTCAAGCCATTCTCCTGCCTCAGCTTCCTGAGTAACTGAGATTACGGGAACCCACCACCACACCTGGCTAATTTTTGTATGTTTAGTAGAGACAGGATTTCACCATATTGCCCAGGCTGGTTTCGAACTCCTGACCTCAAGTGATCCACCTGCCTTGACCTCCCAAACTGCTAGGATTACAGGCGTGAGCCACCGCGTCTGCCTGTGTGTGTTTTCTATTATTCCATTATATTTTAATTTGCAGTTCCTTGATGACAACTGATGAATATCTTTTCATATGTTTATTGACTATTTATTTATTTATTTATTTTGGAGACAGAGTCTCGCTCTGTCACCCAAGCTGGAGTGCAGTGGCGAGATCTTGGCTCACTGCAAAACCTCCGCCTCTTGGGTTCAAGCGATTCTCCTGCCTCAGCCTCCTGAGTAGCTGGGACTACAGGTATGCGCCACCACACCCAGCTAATTTTTTTTAGTAGAGACAGGATTTCACCATTTTTGGCCAGGGTGGTCTCAATTTCTTGACCTCGTGATCCTCCTGCCTCAGCCTTCCAAAGTGCTGGAATCACAGGCGTGAGCTACCACGCCCAGCCTTTTTGTTTTTTGAGACGGAATCCTGCTCTGTTGCCCAGGCTGGAGTGCAGTGGTGTGATATAGGCTCACTGCAACCTCTGACTCCCGGGTTCAAGTGATTCTCTTTGCCTCAGCCTCCCGAGTAGCTGGGATTACAGGCGACCACCACAACACCCAACTAATTTTTTTGTATTATTATTATTATTATTTTTTAGTAGAGACCGGGTTTCTCCAAGTTGGCCAGGCTGGTCTCAAACTCCTGACCTCAGGTGATCCACCTGCCTCAGCCTCCCAAAGCGCTGGAATTACTGGCGTGAGCCACTGTGCCTGGCCTATTTGTATATTTTCTTTTGTGTAGCTTCTGTTCATTCTTTTGGCTATTTTGGGGAGTTTGTCTTTGTATCATTGATTTCTATGAGTTGTTTTTTTGTTTTGTTTTGTTTTGTTTTTTTGAGATGGAGTTTCTGTCTTGTTGCCCAGGCTGGAATGCAATGGCATGATCTCAGCTCACGACAACCTCCACCTCCAGGGTTCAAACTATTCTCCTGCCTCAGCCTCCAGAATAGCTGGGATTACAGGCATATGCCACCATGCCTGGCTAATTTTGTATTTTAGTAGAGATGGAATTTCTCCATGTTGGACAGGCTGGTCTCAACTCCCAATCTCCCGCCTCAAACTCCCAAAGTGCTGGGATTACAGGTGTGAGCCACCACGCCTGGCCCTTTTTTTTTTTTTATACCAATGTTACTTGCCAAAGTTCTTTGTGTATTCTGGATACAAGTACTTTCTCAGATATATGTGTTGCAGATATGTTTTTCCTATGGCCTATCTCGTCATTATATCTCGTCACTTATATATATATTATATAAGTCCCAGAAAAAAAAATGGAAGTCATGGAGAACTATATTAAGAGATATTGGACGTAAATTTTTCAGAGCTGATGAAAAACATCAATCCAGGGAACATACTTCATCCAAGAAAGTTAAATAGAAAGAAATCCATACCTAGGCAAATTCTAGTAGAACTCTAGAATACTAAAGACAAACAGGATATCTTAAAGTCAGCCAGAAAAAAGGACAGGTTTCCAGTAAATAACAGAATAACAGCAATCTTCTCAACACAGCAAAGGAAGCCATAAGACAAGGGAAGTATGTCTGTAAAGTATTGACAGAAAATAACCATCTAGAAGTGTGTACTTATCAAAATTATCTTTCAAGAATGAGTGGATGGGCCGGGCACGATGAGTCATGCCTTTAATCCCAGCACTATGGGAGGCCGAGGCAGGCGAATCACAAGGTCAGGAGTTCAAGACCAGCCTGGCCAACATGGTGAAACCCTGTTTCTATTAAAAATACAAAAAATTACCTGGGCATAGTGGCAGGTGCCTGTAATCCCAGATACTCAGGAGGCTGTGGCAGGAGAATCACTTGAACCGAGAAGTGAGAGGTTGCAGTGAGCTGAGATCGTGCCATTGCACTCCAGCCTGGGCGACAAGAGTGAGACTCCATCTCAAAAAAACAAAAACAAAAACAAACAAACAAACAAAATGAGTGTGGAATAAATCTATTTGGAGAGGATAAAAAACTTTGGGAAAAAAAAAACTTTGTTTCATAGCAGGAAAGCTGCTCAAAGACCTTCTAAGGACAGTGTTTCAAAATGAAGGAAAATTATCCTAGAAGACAGTTCAGGTTGTAAAAAGGAATGACGAACTAAAAAAGTGGCAAACATAGTTAAATCCAAATAAACAAAGTTGGTTTCAAGCAATAACAATAACATTTATTTATGAATGGAGACAGGTTCTTGCTCTGTTTCACCCAGGCTAGAGTGCAGTAGCATGATCACGGCTCATTGCAGCCACAACCTCTTAAACTCAAGCAATCCTCCCACCTCAGCCTCCTAAGCAGCCAGGACTACAGGTATACGCCACCGCCCAGCTAATTTTTAATTTTTTTCATTTTTTGTAGAGATAGTGATCTCATTATATTGCCCATGCTGGCCTTGAATTCCTGAGCTCCAGTGATTCTCCTGCCTCAGCCTCCCAAAATTTTGGGATTATAGATGTGGGCCACAGCCGGGCACAGTGGCTCACGCCTGTAATCCCCCCACTTTGGAAGGCCAAGGCAGGTGGACCACCTGAGGTCAGGAGTTTGAGACCAGCCTGGCCAACATGCTGAAAACCCATCTCTACTAAAAATACAAAAATTTGCCAGACATAATGGCGGGTGCCTGTAATCCCAGCTACTCTGGAGGCTGAAGCATAAGAATTGCTTGAACCCGGGAGGCAGAGGTTGCAGTGAGCTGAGATGGAGCCACTGTACTCTAGCCTAGGTGACAGAGTGAGACTTCATCCTGAAAAAAAAAAATTTTTTTCTAGAGATGGAAGTCACTATGTTGCCCAGGCTGGTCTTGAACTCCTGGTTTCAAGTGATTCTCTCACCTCAGCCTCCCAAAGCACTGGCATTGCAGGTGTGAGGCACCATGCCCTGCCATGGGCCTGAGCATTTGAAAGGATTCACTTGTTTCAGATAACATTTCTTTTCTCAAAGCCAAACTGTTTTTTAAAGGCCCTTTTGCCTCAGCCTCCCAATGTGCTGGGATTACAGGCGTGAGCCTCTGTAAATCTCTGACAATAAAAAGAAAAAGTACAATACTCTAATTAATGAAAAGGGAAATGTAACCATAGATATAGTAGATTTTTTTGTTGTTTTGGGGGTGTGTTTGTGGTATATGTGTGTGTGTGTGTGTGTGTGTGTGTGTGTGTGAGTGTGTGATGAAATCTCACTGTCACCCAGGCTGGAGTGCAGTGGCACGATCTCGGCTCACTGTAACCTCCACCTCCCAGGTTCAAGTGATTCTTGTGCCTCAGCCTCCCAAGTATCTGGGATTACAGGTGCCTGCCACCTCACCTGGCTAACTTTTGTATTTTTGGTAGATATGGGGTTTCACCATGTTGGCCAGGTTGGTCTCGAACTCCTGACCTCAGGTGATCTGCCCTCCTTGACCTCTCAAAATGCTGGGATTACAGGTGTGAGCCACCATGCCCAGCCGAAGATACTAAAAGCATATGAGAACTGTCCTGAACACCAATAAATTTGAAAACCTAGTGCTATGCTGAAACCTAAACCCCAAGGTGATGGTAATCAGAAGTGGAAGGCTATTAGGTCATGAGAGTGCGATTAGTGCCCTTATATTAATAGAAGAGACTTTTGCCCCTTCTGCCTCGTGAAGACACAGTAAGAAGGCACCATATTGGCCAGCCACAGTGGCTCATGCCTGTAATCCCAGCACTATGGGAGGCCGAGGCAGGCGAATCACAAGGTCAGGAGTTCAAGACCAGCCTGGCCAACATGGCAAAACCCTATCTCTAATAAAAAATACAAAAATTAGCTGGGCGTGGTGGTGGTTGCCTGTAATCCCAGCTACTCGGGAGGCTGAGGCAGAGAGGGTTGCTTGAACCCGGGAGGCAGAAGTTGCAGTGAGTGGTGATCATGCCACTGCACTCCAACCTGGGGTGACACAGAAAGACTCCATTTTGAAAAAAAAAAAAAAAAAGAAGGCACCATATTTGAAGCAGAGAACAAGCCCTCACCAGACACTGAATCTGCTGGCACCTTAGCTTGGACTTCCCAGCCTCTGGAAAGCAAGCAATAAATTTGTTGTTTATTAATTACCTAATCTAAGGTATTTTGTTATAGCAGCCAGAATAGAAATATTCCATTGCCTCAAGAAAAATGAAATAATCCTATAAATACTAAATATTCATGTATATTAAAGAAATTGGCTCGATGTGGTGGCTCACACCTATAATCCTAACACTTTGGGAGGCCAAGGCAGGAGGATCGCTTAAGTCTAGGAGATTCAATCAAGATCAGTCTTTCTTTTTATTCATTTTTTTATTTTTATATACTTTAATGAAAAATTTTAAAAATGTTTAAAAAATATGGAACACTTCACAATTTGTGTGTCATCCTTGTGCAAGGGCCATGCTAATCTTCTCTGTAAAAGATCAGTCTTTCTGATCTTGATTAGAGCATTCTTACAGAAGACACACAAAAATTCATTTAAAGTTTATTAATTTTACTATATTAAAATTCAAAATTTCTGTTCATCAAAAGACATCCTCATTCTACAATTTATCTAAGAAACCCTGGATATACAATATATTTTTAAAAAAGAAAAAAGACGCCGGGCACAGTAGCTCACGCCTGTAATCCCAGTACTTTGGGTGGCCGAGGCAGGTGGATCACCTGAGGTCATGAGTTCAAGACCAGCCTGGCCAAATGGTGAAACCGTGTCTCTACTAAAAATACAAAAAAATTAGCCAGACATGGTGGCACATGCCTGTAATTCCAGCTACTCAGGAGGCTGAGGCAGGAGGATCACTTGAGCCCAGAGGTAGAGGTTGCAATGAGCCGAGATCTGTACTCCAGCCTGGGCCACAGAGTGAGACTCCATCAAGATGAAGATGAAGACAGAGGAGGAGGAGGAGGAGGAAAAGAAGAAGGAGGAGAAGGAGATGGAGAAGGAGGAGAAGGAGACAAAGAAGGAGAAGGGTAAGAAGAAGAAGGAGGAGGAGAAGGAGAAGCCTGGGCCACAGAGTGAGACTCCATCTAAAACAAGAAGAAGAAAGAAGGAGAAAAAGAAGGAGAAGAAGGGGAAGAGGAAGAGGAAGAAGAAGAAGAAGAAGGAGAGAAGAAGAAGAAGAAATAGAAAAAATGGTTATCAGTCTGAGTATGGTGGCTCACACCTGTAATCTCAGCTGTTTGGGAGGCCGAGGTGGAAGAATTGCTTGAGCCCAGAAATCTGAAACCAGCCTTGGCAACATAGCAAGACGTCATCTCTATTTGTTTCCGTTAGTGGGTGTTGTAGTGTGTCCCTGCAATCTCGGGCCTCAGTCTCCTCAGTCTACTCCAGAGACTGAGGTGTGATGATCCCTTGAGCCAAGAAGTTCAGGGCTGCAGTGAGCTATGATTGCACTATTGCCCCAGTCTGAACAACAGAGCAAGATCCTTCTCAAAAAAAAAAAAAAGGCCAGGAACGGTGGCTCACGCCTGTAAACCCAGCACTTTGAGAGGCCGAGACAGGTGGATCACAAGGCCAGGAGTTCAAGACCAGCCTGAAGGAGATCTTCAACATGGTGAAACCCTGTCTCTACTAAAAATACATAAATTAGCCGGGTGTGGCTGGCACACACCTGCAATCCCAGCTACTCAGGAGGCTGAGCCAGGAGAATCACTTGAACCCAGGAGGTGAAGGTTGCAGTGAGCTGAGATTGCGCCACTGCACTCCAGCCTGGGCAACAGCATGGGAATTCAGCTCAAAAAGAAAAAAAAAATTGGTTACCTATAAGGGGAGGGAGAGAGCAGGTTGGAGAGGACAAGGATAGAAACAGACTTCTTTTAATCTTCTTATATAGATTTGACTTCGGAACTATGAAATATTTCACATCATATGAGGAAAACTTTTATGAAGAAAAAGATAAAACTTTAAAAAGCAGTTCCTAAAAATGGAAAATAAAACTATGTATCAACTTGCTGGCATAACTTCATGAAGATTAACTATTCAAAAAGATTTAAAACAAAGTTATCTGACTATCATCCCTACTGGGCTATAACCTAAGGACAAGAAATACAAAAATATATTTTCAGAAATCATGTTATGTTGAGTCATATATTTTATGAGAGATAAAAAAAGAAAAAGAAAAAAAAACAAATCCTATTATGTAGGTAGAGTTGGTATCGTTATTCTGAAACTGTTTTGTATACAGTGTGAGATAAAGCAAATGAGTAACGGGTGGCTGCCATTGGGAACTGAGGCTGGGCGCAGTGGCTCATATCTGTAATCCCAGCATTTTGGGAGGCTGAGGTGGGAGGATTGCTTGAGCCCAGAGCCCAGGAGTTCAAGACCAGCCTGGGCAACATAGCAAGAAACCATTTCTAAAAAAAAAAAGAGAGAGAGAGAGAGAGAATTGAGATGTTTTAAATTGTGGTAAAATATATATAACACAAAATCTACCATGTTACCCGTTTATAAGTGTGCTGCTGAAAGGCACTTCGTGCATTCACACTGTGTGCAGCCATCAGTTACCTCTATCCAGCTCCAGAATCTTTTAATCATTCCCAACATAAACTCTGCATCTGTTAAGCAATAACACCCCATTTCCCCTTCTCTCCAGCCTCTGGTAACCGGTTTTCTACTTCCTGTCTCTATGAATTTGACTATTATAGGTATCTCACAGAAGTAGAATCATACAACATTTGTCCTTTTGTGTCTGGAGTATTTCACTTAGCATGTTGTCTTCAAGGCCCCTCAATGTAGCATGTATCAGAATTTCCTTCCTTGTGAAGGGTGAATAATATTCCATTACATGTATAAAACACATTTTGGGGTTTTTTGTTGTTGTTGTTGTTTTTGAGACAGAGTCTCACTCTGTCACCCAGGCTAGAGTGCAGTGGCATGATCTCAGCTCACTGCAACCTCTGTCTCCCAGGTTCAAGCGATTCTCTTGCCTCAGCCTCCCAAGTAGCTGGGATTACAGGTGCGCACCACCACGCCCAGCTAATTTTGTATTTTTTTTTTTTTTTTTTTTAGTAGAGACAGGGTTTCGAGGGGTTTCACCATGTTGGCCCGGCTGGTCTCGAACTCCTGGCCTCAAGTGACCCGCCTGCCTCAGCCTCTCAAAGTGCTGGGATTACAGGTGTGAGCCACTGCGCCTGGCCCACATTTTGTTAGTCTATTTGCATTAGTGCAGGGTCTCCGGAACAGAACCAGATAGATATAGATATGAAAGAGGCGATTTATTATGGGAATTGGTTGACAAGCTTATGGAAGCTAAGAAGTCCCACAATTTGCCATCTGCAAGCTGGATGACCTAGAAAGCCCATGGTGTAATTCAGTCCAAGTCCAAAGACCTGAGGACCAGGCGAGTCAACGGTGTAATGTCTCGGAGTGTGAAGGCCTCCAGGAGCTCTGATGTCTGAGAAGATGGGTGTCACAGCTCCAGAAAGGAGATAATTCACCTTTTCTCCACCTTTTTGTTCTATTTGCACCCTCAGTGGATTCAGTGATGACCACCTACGTTGGATAGGGTGGATCTGTTTACTCAGTCTGATTCAGATACTAATCTCTTTCAGAAACACTCTCACAGACACACACAGAAATAATAATCTAATTTTGCATTCCTTAGGCTGTTCAAGTTGACACATGAAGTCAACTATCACACTGGTCATGCATCAGTGGACATTCCGGTTGTTTCTACCTTTTCACTGTTGCAAATAATGCTACTATGAACACTGGTGTACAGATATCAATTTAAGTTCCTGCTCTAAATAGTTTTGAGTACTGTGAAATTTCTGGATCCTATGTTAATTCTTGTTTAATTCTTTTGAGGAACCGCCAGACTGTTATCAATACCAACTGCACCATTTTTACATTTCCGCCAGCAACGCACAAGTGTAGGGCATGTTGGGCCCCAGAGGGTCGTGGCGTGTGCCTTATGCTGTGTTCAGGCGCAGGATCTGAGAAATAAAGAGACAAGACACAGAAGTACAAGGAAAACGCAGCTGGGCTCAGGGGGCCATGCCACCTATAAGCGGAGTCAGGCAAGGCCCCGAATGTCCAGAAGCATGAGTATTTATTGTGTATAGGTTAGGCGGCAGGGCAGTGAGTGAAATCATCTTTAAGGATAGTGATAGGCTCGTGAGCAATAAAACATTCCCATTAGGTCACCTAGGTCAGGAGGTGGACAGTGCACAGCATGGGGCCCGTTCCCATGAAGGCAAGGGCCGTGTGAAGTAAGGGGTCCACCCCCATTAGGTCACCAAGGCTTGAAGGTGGGCTGTGCACACTGAAGAGGGTGCAGTGTGCAATACTTCTATCTGTGGGCAAACTACTTCTAAGAAGATTTATAGGAGGACGCTTTAAGTCACATATCAGTGACAGAGCTGTCAAGGTTACTGCCACCTTCTGGCAGCTTCCAATGAGTTCTATGGGAAGATGCTTTTCGAGTAAGTAGCACAGTAGCAAGAGCTGATAAAGTTCACAGTCACCAAGGTGGATTGCCGGTCTGAGGGCAGCCTTCCACAAGAACTGGAGCAAGGTCCTATAACTCCTTTATCAGGAGAAGTGGCTCTCGCTCCAAGCCTGCCATACAGCGGGTAGCTTTACGACACTGAACGCTGCCACCTGGGCCATGGATTCTTGTCCTGGTATAGCTGTTTTTCCCTTAAATCATGCTCTGCACTGTCTGCTCTAGACATTCCTCTGAGCATAAGCTGCTTATTCCTTAATTCATGCTCTGTACTGTGTCCACTCTAGCCATTCCTCCGATAATGAACTAAGATATAATTATAGGTACATATGTAGGGAAACATTCTTTAGGCACTCATACTGTCAACTATTATAAGATTATATAGAGAGGATTATATAAAGGGATTCTTCAAGCCCTAATTCTATAAACTAATATATGATTATGTAAAGGATGATATAAAAGGAAATAGCTGAGTAGTAACACTATAAAGTGAGATTTTCCTCAAGCCCTAATTGTGCTAGAGTTCTGCTTAGCTCTCCTTCCTCGGTGCCTATATGGGGGGTTACCCACACACAAGAGTGCCAATTTCTCCACATCTTCGCCAACACCTGTTACTTTGCTTTTCTGATAACAGCCATCCTAATGGGTGTGAAGTGGTATCTCTCTCTGGTTTCTATTTGCATTTTCCTGAAAGCTAATGATGTTGAGCACCTTCTCATGTGCTATTGGCCATTTGTATTTCATCTCTGGAGAAATGTCTTCAATTCTTTTGCCCATTTTTAATTTTTTTTGTTATTATTAGTTCTTTATATGTTCTGGGTATGAATCCATATGAAATACATAATTTGCAAATATTTCCTACCATTCCATGGGTTGATTTTTTACTTCAGTATATTGTATTTGGTGTACAAAAGCTTTTACATTTTATAAGTCTAATTTATTTCTTTCTTTTGTGGCCTGTGCTTTTACGTTGTATCCAAGAAATAACTGCCAAATTCAATGTCATGAATATTATACCCTATGTTTTCTTCTGAGTTTTATAGTTTTAGGTCCTACATTTAGGTATTTGGTCCCTTTTTAGTTCTTTTCTTTGGGGGAGGGGTGGGACAGGGTCACATTGATGCTCCGGCTGGAATACAGTGGCATGACCACGGCTCCCTGCCATGAACTTAAAACTCCTGGGCTCATACAATCCTCTGCCTTGGCCTCCTGAGTAGCTGGGACTACAGGCACGCACCACCACACCCAGATAAGTTTTTTCTTTATTTTTCTTTTTTGCTTGTGTAGAGATAGTATGTCGCTATGTTGACCAGGCTGGTTTCAAACTCCTGGGCTCAAGTGATCTTCCTGCCTTGGCTTCCCAAAGTGTGGGGATTACTGATGTGAGTCACTAGGTTCAGCCATTTGATCCATTTTGAGTTAACTTTTGTACATGGTGTTAGGTAAGGGTCAACATCGTTCTTTTGCATGTGGATACCCAGTTTTCCCAAAACCATTTGTTGAAAAAATTGTCCTTTCCCCGATGGAATGGTTTTGGCACTGTTGAAAATCATTCAGCCTTATATGGAAAAGTTTTATTTTTATGGGCTCTCTATTCTGTACTGTGGGTTGTATATCTATCTTTATGCTAGTATCACACTGTTTTGATTACTATAGCTTTGTAGCAAGTTTGAAATCAGGAAGTGTCACTCCTCCACCTTTGTTCCTCTTATTTTAAGATTGTTTTGGCCATTTGAGTCCCTTGAAACTCCATATGAACTTAATTTAAGAGTGGAGTTTTCTATTTCCTCAAAAGAGAATCAAGACTTTTGACGTGGGAAAAATATGTAAAGTGACTGAGGTTAATATAAAGCCCTGTAATTCTAGCCAGACGCAGTGGCTCACGCCTGTAATCTCAATATTTTTGGAGGCTGAGACAGGTGGATCACAAGGTCAGGAGTTCAAGACCAGCCTGGCCAATATGGTGAAGCCCCGTCTCTACTAAAAATACAAAAGTTAGCTGGACGCAGTGGTGTGCACCTGTAATCCCACCTACTCAGGAGGCTGAGGCAGATAACTGCTTGACCACAGGAGGCAGAGGTTGCAGTGAGCCAAGGTCAAGCCACTGCACTCCAGCCTGGGAAACAGAGCAAGACTCCGTCTCAAAAAAAAATAATAGGCTGAGTGCCGTGGCTCACACCTGTAATCCCAGCACTTTGGGAGGCCAAGGCGGGTGGATCAGAAGGTCAAGAGATCGAGACCAACCTGGCCAACATGGTGAAACCCCATCTCTACTAAAAAATACAAAAATTAGCTGGGTGTGGTGGCGTGTGCCTATAGTCTCAGCTACTCGGGAAGCTGAGGCAGGAGAATTGCTTGAACCTGGGAGGCGGAGGTTGTAGTGAGCCGAGATTGTGCTACTGCACTCCAGCCTTGCACCTGGCGACAGAGTGAGACTCTGTCTCAAAAATAAATAAATAAATAAAATTTTTAAAAATCTGTAATTCTAAATTTCAATAGTAGACATCAATATGAACTCCTGATGCATTTCATATTTTTTAAAAACTACGAACTAGACTAGGCACAGTGGCTCATGCCTGTAATTCCAACACTTTGGGAGGCTGAGGCAAGAGGAGTGCTAGAGCCCAGGAGTCCAAGACCAGCCAGGGAAACATAGTGAGACCTCATTTCTACTAAAAAATAAAAAATTACCAACCAGGCGTGGTGGCTCACACCTGTAATCCCAGCACTTTGGGAGGCCAAGGTGGGTGCATCATGAGGTCAGGAGCTCGAGACCAGCCTGGCCAATATGGCAAAATCTCATCTCTACTAACAATACAAAAAATTAGCCAGGCATGATGGTGCATGCCTGTAATCTCAGCTACTCAGGAGGCTGAAGCAGGGGAATCACTTGAACCTGAGAGGCAGAGATTGTAGTAAGCCAAGATCACACCACTGCACTTCAGCCTGGGCAAAAGAACGAGACTACATCTAAAAAATAAGTAAGTAAATAAATAAATAATTAGTTGAGCATGGTGGTGTGTGCCTGTAGTGCCAGCTACTGGGGGACCTGAGGAGGAAGAATCACCTGAGCCTAGGAGTTCACTCCTGCAATGGGCTATGATTACACCACTGCAATCCAGCCTGGGCAACAGAGCAAGACTCCCATTTTTTAAAAAAAATTACTAACTATGCACTGAAAATATCTACAGTGACTGACTCAGTAGCAATAAGTATCCAAAGTACTCAAGCTGTAGTCTCTAAATATCATTTCCTACTAAGAGAAATCAAGACTCCTTGGAAAGCTGTCTGATTCCAGATCTGGGGCAGAAAATTTACTAGATGAGCCTAGAAACATCTTTTCAGGCTGGGTGCAGTGGCTCACATGTGTAATCCCAGCACTGTGGGAGGCCAAGGCAGGTGGATCACCTGAGGTCAGGAGTTTGAGACCAACCTGGTCAACATGGTGAAACCCCATCTCTACTAAAAATAGAAAAATCAGCTGGGCGTGGTGGCACAACCCTGTAATCCCAGATATTTAGGAGGCTGAGGCAGGAGAATCACTTGAACCTGGGAAGCGGAGGTTGCAGTGAACCAAAATCACACCATTGCACTCCAGCCTGGGCAACAAGAGTGAAACTTGGTCTCAAAAAAAAAAAAAGAAAAAAGAAAAGAAACATCTTTTCATACCAGACAGCAAGGAAGCTATCACAGGCTACTGGAATTGCTTTTAAAAAAAAATTTTTTTTTAAATAAACATAGGGATCTCACCATGCTGACCAGGCTGGTCTCAAACTCCTGGCTTCAATCTTCCTCGTTCAACCTTCCAAAGTGCTGAGATTACTGGCATGAGCCACCAAGACTCATATATTGGAATTGTGTCAAAAGGACTGAAGAACAACGAACTTGAAGAGGTGCTCTCTAACCAAAGATGAATAATTTGAATTTCAGTAAGAATAACTATAATTGGCCAGGTGCAGTGGCTCAAGCCTGTAATCCCAGCACTTTGGGAGGCTGAGGCGGGCAGATCATGAGGTCATGAGATCGAGACCTCCGGGCGCGGTGGCGCGTGCCTGTAGTACCAGCTGCTCGGGAGGCTGAGGTAGGAGGATCGCTTGAGCCCAGGAGTTCTGGGCTGTAGTGCGCTATGCTGATCGGGTGTCCGCACTAAGCTCGGCATCAATATGGTTGCCTCCTGGGAGTGTGGGACCACCAGGTTGCCTAAGGAGGGGTGAACCGGCCCAGGTGGGAAATGGAGCAGGTCAAAACTCCTGTGCTGATCAGTAGTGGGATTGCGCTTGTGAATAACCACTGCACTCCAGCCTGGGCAACATAGCGAGACCCTGTCTCTTAAAAAAAAAAAAAAAAAAGAGAGAGAGATTGAGACCATCCTGGCCAATGTGGTGAAAACCTGTCTCTACTAGAAATACAAAAATTAGCTGGGCATGGTGGCATGCGCCTGTAGTCCCAGCTACTCGGGAGGCTGAGGCAAGAGAATTGCTTGAACCCGGGAGGCAGAGGTTGCAGTGAGCCGGGATCGGCGCCACTGCACTCCAGCCTGGCAACAGAGTGAGACTCCGACTCACCTGAAAAAAAGAATAACTATAATTGATTAAAACACAGCTAATATATTTAAATCCATGCATTCATTAAGATTGTTAAAAACTCAGCTGGGTTTGATGGTTCTTGCCTCTAGTCCTAACACTTTGGGAGGCTGACATAGGAAGATCGCCTGAGCTCAGAGGTTCAGCCTGGGCAACACAGCAAGAACTTGTGTCTACTAAAAATTTTAAAAATAATAATAATTAGCTGAGTGTGCTGGTGCATGCCGTTAGTCCTAGCCACTTGAAAGGCTAAGGTGGGAGAATTGCTTGAGCTTGGGAGTTTGAGGCTGCAGTGAGCAATGAGTCATGCCACAGCACTCCAGCACGAGTACAGAGTGAGACTCTGCCTCAAAAAAAAAAAAAAAAAAAAGTGAATTAACTATGAAATGGATGAATCATAGTAATATGTTGAGTGAAAAAAGCAAGTAACAAAGGATAACAAATAATATGATGCTCTCCTCATAAAACTTCAAAACTAAGGAAAACTAAAAGATATATTGTGTAGGCATGCAGAGATGAGTAACTTTTTTTCTTTAAAATGCAGAATTCTGGGCCAGGCGTGCTGGCTTATGCCTGTAATCCCAGCACTTTGGGAGGCTAAGGTGGGAGGATCGCTTGAACCCAGCAGTTTGAGACCAGCCTGGGCAACACAGCAAGACCTATCTCTGGTTATAATAAATAAATAAATAAAATACAGAATTCTGGCCCAGCACGGTGGCTCAGCACTTTGCGAGGCCAAGGTGGGAGAATAGTTGAGCTCATGAGCTCAAGACCAGCCTGGACAACCACGTAGAAACGTGAAACCACGTCTCTACAAAAAATTCAAAAACTTAGCCAGGTGTGGTGGTGGTGTGCTCCTGTAGTCCCAGCTATGTAGGAGGCTGAAGTGGGAGGATTGCTTGAGCCTTGGAGGTTGTGGCTGCAGTGAGCCGAGATCGTGCCACTGCACTCCAAACTGGGTGACAGAGCTAGACCCTGTCTCAAAAAAAAAAAAAAAAAATACAATACAGAATTCTGGATGGTGGTGGCCCCTTGAGTTTTGCAGTGGGTACACGGGTGTTTATAGCATTAATTTAAAAGTTATAAATATACATGAATTTTAAGAAGAGGATCCATGCAAGATTCAACGATAATTTTATGTCATTAACCAAAGATTTTGATTAATCCATTCTGTCACCTTAAGTCTGCCTCCCCCGCCCCCTGACAAAAGTAAACACTTTTCTAATCAGGGCCAGCCACTGGAGAAACTGAAATGAGTGGGCGGGGTGCTAAGTCTATTTTCACTTTTCTCTTCCTGTTTCTTCAGAGCCTGGGAAACAAGTCAGAATTTCCAATCTTTTCCAATTCCCACATGATTTCCTAATTTAAGACGAATTCAGAGAAAAAATAAAGTCTTTCTCCATCTGGAGAAGACTCCGCCCCCTGCAGTGAAGCATCCTCCTTCGGGGAGGACGCGTGGGGTGGGGGTGCGCCAGACCCAACCCCCACACGGACGCGGCTTGCTCTTGGGGGCGATACCTGCACTGTGGGGTCACATGACAGAATTAGTGGTCAGCCCTAGCTGGAAGTCCAGGGCAAACACAGATGTGGGCGGGGGGCATCTTGACTCTGCTGATTCAAGTGTCCCCTGAGGGTCCCGGACCTTCTGAGACAAGCGCCAGGCTGCGGAGACGAGGCTCCGGGGTTTACTCCCGGGCTCCTCCTGCTCCCATAGTCGCTGAGAGCCGGCAGTTCGGCTGCATCTTAAGCTGGCGTTTTAGCGCGAGAGGCACGAGCCCTCGGCCAGCTCGCCGGCGGGAGGGCCTCGGTCGTCCCATCCGGGCTGCAGGCTCTGCAGAGCTAGTCGATGCACTGTCAGGCGAGGAGGCCTGGCCGCTCCCTTTCCCCAAAGCCGCATCTAGATTGGGGTGGCTAGGACATTTTAACGTGCTTCTGAGACAGTCACCACCGAAAGGCGCCTTTAGCGATTAGGAAACCCACGTAGAGTTCAACCACCCGGCCTTTGCGGACGCAGAAGGCCAGGCCTGGCCTTTCCCTGCGCGGAGCTAGTGGCCGCCGCCCAGCAGCCCTGGCTTAGCTCTAGACCCGGCCCAGAGTGACATCACCAAACTCCGCCGATCGGCGGGAGGGGGCCCCGAAATCCCCTAAAAATAAAGTGAGTAATAGACGGACACGCCCTCCAGGTGGGGCCGGGACTCGGGAACTAGCCGAGCAGCCGGCCGCGCCAGCCTCTTCGTCCCCGGCGAGGCGCGGACTTGGCCCCGGCCCCCGGCGGCGGCTGTGCGCGCGGCCTCTTCGTCCTCCGCGCGGCGCGCACTTGCTCTCGGCCCCTGCGCCGGGCCGCCGCGGTGCAGCGCGCAAGCGCGACCGGATTCCTGGCAGTGACGCGACGGCGGGCGCGCGCGGCGCATTTCCGCCTCTGGCGAATGGCTAGGCTGTAGCGCCCGCCGCGGGCCCAGCTGCGACCCCGGCCCCGCCCCCGGGACCCCGGCCATGGACGGTGAGGTCGCCCTCTGACCCCGCGGGGTGGCCGCGCCGGGGCCGCCAGGGCTGTGGCGGGAGCCCCCGCGCCGCTTTCCGCCCCTTCCTGCGCCGATGGGAGCTGCGCAGGGAGCGGCCTGCCTGCTGGATGGTGGCGCGGGGCGGGGCAAGCGGGGAGGGGTCTGACTCAGTTTCCCCTCTGGGTGGAGGGGAGGGCTTTAACTCAATATCCTCCCTGGGTGGGGGAGCGGAGGGAGCCTTGACTCAGTTTCCCACCCACTGTCCATGGGGGCAGCTCTGGCTTCGTTTCCCTGTTAGGGAAGAACGCATCTGATTCAGTTTCCTCTCTGGACGGAGGTGGGGCGTGCCCTCCCCCAGTTTTCCTTATGAAAGTACAACAGGCCCTGTTTCAGTTGCCCTCGGGAGAGGAAGGATTCCGTACCCCGTTTTCTCTCAAGAAGCAGGTGCTTCTGGTTCCTTCCCCCCACCCTTTAGTTTCACCGCCGGTTCTAGGAAACGGGTCCTAACTCCGTTCCCCTGGGAGGGAGCCTGGCTTCTCTTCTCCGTGGGGAGCAGATTCCCCCTGGTGAAGATGGGCAGTGGGTGTGTGCTGACCCTGATCTCCCTCCCCTTTCAGAACTGTTCCCCCTCATCTTCCCGGCAGGTAAGTGGCCCCCGCAGTGGTCGGGGAGGTGCTTCCTGGGGTAGGGCAGCGGGGGGCAGCCGCCTAATGGATCTGCGGTGTCCCCTGGCAGAGCCAGCCCAGGCCTCTGGCCCCTATGTGGAGATCATCGAGCAGCCCAAGCAGCGGGGCATGCGCTTCCGCTACAAGTGCGAGGGGCGCTCCGCGGGCAGCATCCCAGGCGAGAGGAGCACAGATACCACCAAGACGCACCCCACCATCAAGGTCAGCACTGCGCCGGGGGAGTGCGGGGTAGGGACTGTGAACCCCAGCCCTCTGTGTTTGGGAGTCAGGTTTGGATGTCTGGGCTTCTCTGTACTTTGGACAGATCAATGGCTACACAGGACCAGGGACAGTACGCATCTCCCTGGTCACCAAGGACCCTCCTCACCGGCCTCACCCCCACGAGCTTGTAGGAAAAGACTGCCGGGATGGCTTCTATGAGGCTGAGCTCTGCCCGGACCGCTGCATCCACAGGTGAGCTCCCTGCAGTCTAGGAGGCCTGAGGGGACAGGAGGTGGGCTGTGAAGTAGACGCTACAATGTTACTCCTTTCTGGACACAGGACAGAATTCCTCACTCCTTGCTCTGACTCAGTTCTGCAAGAAAACTCCTTTTGTTTTGAAATTATCATTTGTACCTCTACTCTAGCAGATAGGAACTTTAGGGGATAGGGATGGGTCCCTAGTCACTTCTGAATCCCTGACCCCTGTAGCTGGAAGGACAAGTCCCTCAGAGTCACATCTCTTGTTTGAGAAAGAAAACCATTGAACCAGTACTCTCCCCTGGAGTTGACATTACAGTTGACAAGAGATAGGCTGTAAAAAAATATACAGGCCAGGCATAGTGGCTCATGCTTATAATCCTAGCACTTTGGGAGACCAAGGCAGGAAGATCTCTTGAGCTTAGGAGTTCGAGACTAGCTAAGGCAACATAATGAGACCTTATCTCTACAAAAAATAAATTAGGTATAGTGTCATATTCCTATAGTCCCAGCTACTTGGGAGGCTGAGGTGGGAGGATCGCCTGAGCCAAGGAGATCATTGCTGCAGCAAGCTGAGATCACGCCACAGCACTGAAGTCTGAGTGACAGAGCGACACCCAAGTAAACAGCCAGGCACGGTAGCTCACGCCTATAATCCCAGCACTTTGGGAGGTTGAGGCCGGTGGATCATCTGAGATCAGGAATTCGAGACCAGCCTGACCAACATGGTGAAACCCTGGCTCTACTAAATACAAAAACTTGGCCAGGTGTGGTGGTGCACACCTGTGATCCCAGCTACTTGGGAAGCAGAGGCAGGAGACTGGCTTGTACCCAGGAGGTGGAGGTTGCAGTGAGCCAAGATCGAGCCATTGCATTCCAGCCTGGGCAACAGAGTGAGACTCCGTCTAAAAATACATAAAGAAATAAAATATAAATAAATACACAGATAAGTAAACAAAGTACTGTCAGAGTAATAATTTCAGTGCTGAAAATAAAACAAGGTCATAGGATGAAAGGATAACCTGGGGTGGGGGAGTGAGGGGAGCTAGTGCGATGACTTTAGATTGGGAGGTCAGGGAAGGCTTCCCTCAGCTACGACTTGAATGGTGAGAAGGAGGAGAGAAGTATTAAAAAGAACAAGAACATTCCAAGCAGACCAAACAAGTGCAAAGACCTTGAAGTGGGAATGAGTGTCCTGTGTTAGAGAAGGGAAAGGAAGCCCCTGTGGTTGTAAGCAGGCAGCCCGCAGGGAGGCTGGCAGGGGGCGGTGCACAGAGGTGCTTGTCTGCGGAGGGGAGGGACAGGGTTCATTGCAGCATAGTTGGAAGCCACTGGAGGGGTTAGGCATGGAGCGATGATCCGGGGGCGGGCAGGGGAGGAAGGAGCAGGCTGGGCAAGGCAGGAAGGTCCCAGCTCTGCAAGAGACAGATGAGTGGGGGTGTTCAGTTTCCAGAACCTGGGAATCCAGTGTGTGAAGAAGCGAGATCTGGAGCAGGCTATCAATCAGCGCATCCAGACCAACAACAACCCCTTCCAAGGTACGGGCGAACCTGCCTGCTGCACCCGTACCCTGTCACCGTCCCCAGCCTGCCTTTCCTGCATCTCTCCCTCATTGGCGAAGACACAATAAAGATGGAATCTTGCTGCCCTTTCAGTACTCTCCCACTTTACCATTGGGAAACTGAGGCCCAGGAGAGGACATGACATTCAGGGTCACAGTGGAGGCAATGCTGGGTTCTGCCTTCTCTAGGACTTGTGTCACACACGCACCAACAGCCCTCCCAGTGCACAGCTCCCTGTCCCCACTGATAGCACTTATAACTCCCCTTGCTCTCCTGATCACCTGTTTTTCTGGCAGTTCCCATAGAAGAGCAGCGTGGGGACTATGACCTGAACGCTGTGCGGCTCTGCTTCCAGGTGACAGTGCGGGATCCATCAGGCAGGCCCCTCCGCCTGCCGCCTGTCCTCTCTCATCCCATCTTTGACAACCGTGAGTGGCCAGGGAGCCACAGTAAGGGGCGAGGGGTGGGCCTGGATAGGAATGGGGTTGGGTTGAGTGTGGCTTGCAAGAGGCGCTCTGGCTTCATTCAATCATCTTGCATATCCGTCCTCTTTTCTGTGCCCAGCTCTTTGTTGGCTGGGGAGAGAGGGCAAAGAAGACCCAGAGCTGTCCTTCAGGTATAGCTCCAGCCTGGAGTGAGTCTGATGGGAAATGGATATTTTCAGTATCATGTGATGAGAAGGTGGTGTGCCCACAACTGCGATAATGTCTCTAGAAAATGAACTCCCAGGAACAAGATAGTGTTCGAGAATGATGATTCAGTGATGGAAGCCCACAGATGAACTGGGCTGACTGATTAGCCGCAGTCTTTAATTAAGTAACCAGCAGGATGAATGGAAATAAAACAGTTCTGGAGCCCCAAGGATGGGAACCAGGATAAACTGGGGGTCAGGAGGGAAGGGCTCATTGCCAAGGTGGGTATGGACTGGCCTTAAAGATTACTTGGGTCAGGGGGAGAAGGAGTGTGAGCAGATTGGCGCCCACTGGACTATAAGCTCCGGGAGAGCAGAGAGGTTAGGTTTTGTATGTGGTTGGATTCTCTTTGCTTAGATCAGTATTGGGCACACAGAAGGCAAATACTGGCTGAATCGGTTGGGGTGCAGAGCCAATAAGAAGGTCTGACTTTGGCTGCAAAAATGTAGGAGGCAAGCTCTGGGCAACCTTGACTCTGGGCTGGGCAGAGAAGTTGCATCTCCTGCAGGCCACCCCAGGGACCTCTGGTGGCTCAGGTCGGCCTTCCTTGTTCCCGCTGCCTCAGGTGCTCCCAACACTGCCGAGCTCAAGATCTGCCGAGTGAACCGAAACTCTGGCAGCTGCCTCGGTGGGGATGAGATCTTCCTGCTGTGTGACAAGGTGCAGAAAGGTATACATCAGGAGGCAGGGTGGGCTCTTGGGAGCAAGGGGTGAAGCTGAGCAGAGATGAGGAGTGTCAGGAAACTGGCTTTGGATACTTCCTCCTGTGCCTGGGGGCCTCAGGTGGGCCTCGGGGCGATGTATCTCAGGAGACAAGCATCAGAAGTTGAAGGGGTACTGTAGAGGGCGTGATGTACTGACCACACTGCCATCCCATCTCCTGCAGAGGACATTGAGGTGTATTTCACGGGGCCAGGCTGGGAGGCCCGAGGCTCCTTTTCGCAAGCCGACGTGCACCGCCAAGTGGCCATTGTGTTCCGGACCCCTCCCTACGCAGACCCCAGCCTGCAGGCTCCCGTGCGTGTGTCCATGCAGCTGCGGCGGCCTTCCGACCGGGAGCTCAGCGAGCCCATGGAATTCCAGTACCTGCCAGATACAGGTACACAGCTGGGGTGGCAGCAGCAGGGCACCTGGGCTCTGTCCCATGAGAAAGGCCAAGACTGCATGTCTGGGGTTGTAGTTGAGAGCCGGAAGCCGGAGTCAGAGCTTCGGATTTATATGGTAATTGGAATCCATTTCTTGCCTCATTTAATAATAATGTTACCTCAGACATTGAGCTAGTACTACACATCTGCCCCTATTCCAGGATTACCTAATTTTAATCTCATGAGCCTTTTGAGGTAGGAGATGGTGTCCAACTTGCCTGGCTTCACGTGGCTAGTGAGTAGCAGAGTCAGCGGTGGGACCCAGGCCATCTGGCTTCAGGGGTCCTTTTACTACACTGATTGTCTTGTCACTGCCATAGATCCCAGCCACATTTTGGTTGAGGTTTGAGTACACTTGGTACCAGGAACTGTGCCAGGTATTGTGAATACAAAAAATGAGTAAGACATACTCCTTGCCCTTCAGAATCTTAGTCACTTGAGGAAGACAAATGTACAAAACAGATCCATAAGTCACAGAATGACATGTGAAATGGAGGTATGCGCAGAGAGCCATGGGAGCACAGTGGCCTCTGGGGAGCTGGAGACCGCTGTGTGGAGGAGGTGGCATTGAAGCTGCAGAAAGACGCAGAAGTGCATTCTCCAGGCAGGTGGCCCAACACCGGGAAGGGAAGGGGTGTTGGCAACTGCACAGCCTGTTCAGGGGCATCTTTGTGATTTGAGCTGATGTTGAGCAGTAGCAGGCCCAGAGAGAGGAGGGCCTGGTTAAGCTGAAGGCCTCATCCAGGGTTTCAACCTGAAGGCAATAGGGAGCCATCGAAGGTTTCTAAGCAGAGAGGTGACAGGAGCAGATTTGGAAGTTGACTCAGGAGGCCACTTGTAGAGGATCAGAGATGGAGAGACTCAAAGCAGGGAGGCCATTCTAGAAGATGTCAACTGTAGTCCAGGAAGAAAAGACGTTGCATGAACCAAGATCACATTTCCACCACTGCCGTCAGTTACCCGTCAGCTGTTTTGTGTCATTTCTTATTTTTGAGACAGAGATTTACTCTTGTCACCCCAGGCTGGAGTGAAGTGGCACCATCCCGGCTTACTGCAGCCTCTGCTTCCCGGGTTCAAGTGATTGTCCTGCCTCAGCCTCCCAAGCAGCTGGAATTACAGGCGTGCGCCACCACGCCTGGCTAGATTTTGTATTTTTAGTAGAGACAGGGTTTCACCATGTTGTGCAGGCTGGTCTCGAACTCCTGACCTCAGGTGATCTGCCCACCTCGGCCTCCCAAAGTGCTGGGATTACAGGCGTGAGCCACATCGCTCGGCCTTATGCAGTTTTTCTTTTAAGGAAATGGCTGTCTTAAATTTAGAGTGATTC